>PVJX010014486.1:0-42096 GCA_004027295.1 Dolichotis patagonum | reverse complement strand
TGCATCTGGTGAGATTCCAGAAGGAAAATAATTAAAAGAAAAAGCAAAGGTTCATTCATAGTAGATATTCTCTATATAGATGTACTCAAAATGCTGAGAAAAATATGGGCAGGAAAGACCATTCTTATGAGGCAGAAGTGAGGAATATACTACTGAATCTTTCAGGAAAGATTATCTTTGTTTAAAAGTTACCAATCAAATTAATTTTTAAAAATGTCCAATAATTTAACTGACTTATGTCTGTGTCCAAATGCTTTGTGAAAGAAAGTTTAAGAGTGACAAGATACTGGTCAGAAGGACTCTCCCAGGGTATTATAGAGGCCTACATGGCTTCTCTTCATTACTTATAGTAAAATTCAGCATAAAAATGGATTAAAGGCAAATGGTATCAGCAAATGAGAAGAATTTAAACACCAGAAAATAATCTAGCCATTTAAAGAAACAGTAAAAGCCTGTTTGGAGAGGATATCATGTTTATGACTGGGAAAACTTCTGAAATAAAGGGGTTTGTGTGGATAGAGAAGCCAGATGTTGCATTCATCAAGACAATGGAGTCATGACCTGAAGGCCTTTGGGAGGGATTTGAGGCTTCCGTTTACATCACAGATCCAGAGTGCCAGCATCTTCACAGAAAACTTTGCTGAGTAATTGGTCCAACCTGCAGACTCGCTGCCCAGAACCATCTCACTATCTGCTTCCCTCCTTTTACTGCAGTACTCATCAACTTACTGCTGTGACTCTCACTGTCCCAGGTACAGCTCAGGCTGCAGATGCAAAGAACTAGAGGCTAATCTATGGAGGCATCACAGAGTACTAACAAAAGGCACAGGATTCGCATCAACTTCACAGCTTAGCCACTTTCACCTAGATTTTTAGAAGATGCCATGGAGAGGAGAGTGTCAGACTTGGGCAGAGAACTGCCACAGACTTGGACCCCCATGGAGAGTTCCTACTAGGGCAGTGCCTCATGCTGCTATGGGAGCAGAGCCCCACCTCGGAGCCTCCAGAACTGTGAAGCCAAGAACAGCTGAGGAGGACCACAGAAATGCAGCTTAGAATATAGGCAAAATGAAACCGGAACCACACTGCACATGGCCAAAGGGCAGAGCTGCTCAGGTCCTTGATGTTCAAACCTGTCCCAGTGTTCTCTGTATGTATAATGTGTGCCTTGGGTGTTGAACTCACTTAAAGTCTGTCACTCCTTTCTTTTTTCTTATTTTTGCTTTTGCAAAGGGAATTTCTATTGTATTTCTGTAAGCATATACTTGGCATGATTTCACTGGAAAATGTATAGAAAATAAATTGCCTCAGGATGATTTGTACTGCACATCTCATCTATATTTGTTTTATGTTAAACTCTGAAACTTAGACCTATGGATTGTGGTGGAAACAAACTAAGACTTTGGGGGCCATAGGGATGGAATGAATGTATTTTGGATGTGAGAAAAATATTTTAATGGTCAAGAGTTGAGTGCTATGTTCTAAAGATTCCTCCAAATATTGAACTGAAGCAATATCTACTGTGATGATATGAAGAAGTGTGATTTGGGGAAAGTGATTTGATGATGAAAGCTCAAAAGCATGAAGGAAATTAACTCAGGCCCAGCTTGTCTTGTGTTCTTCTCTCTTTTGAGCGCTCATCCTCTTTCATGTGTTCTGTTCCTTCCACTAAATAAAGATAGCTAAGATGGCACCATCTATGAGGAACAAGTCTTCACCCGCACCAAACATGCCTAACTGGATCTTGCAAGCTTCCAGAAGTGTGGAAATAAATCTTTATTGTTTAAAAATTACCTAGTCTTGGGTATATTGTTATAACAGCTCAAAAGAACAAAACAGAAATGTAATTCCAATGATTCAGTAGTCATTTCTTGACTACTTCATAACACACCTTGAGTTGTTGCAAGAAATTTCCTTCTTTTGGCATAATGAATATCTACTTAGTAAAATGAGTATGCTAGTGAATATGAGATATTATATATGCTAAATACAATGCATTTGGAGCACTTTAGAAAGGTCTGACAACCAGTAATGATAAAAAAATGAGTGTGGACTTGTATCAAGTTACATTCCAAGATTCTAAGTATTCATTGAAGTTGATTAAAATTATGACAATTTGATAATTATATTTAAGTTATACAACACAGAAATCAAGAGGAAAATCCATTTGAAAATTAATACAAATTTTTGAAATTGGATAAAAACTGCTAAGAGATTCTGTAAAATAAAATAAGTGTAACTATATTACAATTTTCAAAATTATGGTTATTGATTTCATAACATGAATTATTTTTTAAATTTTATTCAAAAAGAGAAAAAAGCAACAAAGCAAAACAGAAAAAAGGGTAGCAACAATACAGAATTCCAAAGGAAAAAAGAAAAGAACAAAAAAGAACCCTAAAAAATCACTACTTGATAAGTTACATACTATCATCTTGGAAATAGTTGTTCAAATTACAAAATTAAAGCATACAATGTAGACATTTAAGCAGTGAGACTGTTAATAGTTCTGCTCAACAATCTAATAAAAACAGTAATATGGTCATCTATCTTACACACTTAAACATACGTGCAGTTATATCCTTTAGAGCATTTTCTTTTCTTCTCTTTTTTACAGTAGCAATTACACATTTTGGGTTTTATTACTCCTAATTTCTTATTACTTTTTACAGTAGAGACACAATGTGATATTTATAAATATGATTCTTATTTATTTCACTAATGAGGATAGTCTCAAGTTGTCTCCATTTACCTATGAAGGCCTCAAGATCATTCTTTTTTATAGCTGAGCAATATTCCATTGTATAGTTCTCCTTAAGTGGTAGATCCCCGGTTAAGTCCCACCAGATTTATCTGTGGATGCAGAATTCTATAAACTCTGCACCCACAGAGTCACTTTATAAATGTAATTGTTAACATTGCTCGATCAGGAAGCAGCCTGTACTTGTCATGTGTAGGCCCTTCTTTTCTAATTCTTTTTTTCATTTTTTTTACCCCCATTAAAGAAGATCACACATACTTTTAATGAAAAGGAAGCACATTAGAGGAAAAAATATTCTTTATTTGTCAAACTCTTAAGGGCTTTGGGCAAAAATGGCCTTCCACACAAAGCAATTCCTATCAAGAAGATCTGGAGGATCTTGTTCCCAGAACTTTGCTGTCGTCATCAGGATATAGAATGTCCTAGATAGTCTGAAAATCTAAAGAAGCTAGTGCATGGGACCCACCAAAACTGCCCCCATCCAGTGAAACATGCACATATATTCACTCTACTATACCAGTCCTTATGTTAAACTTTGGGAGACAAAAATACCACATCTTTTTCATCCACTCTGCAGTTGATGGGCATCTTGGTTGTTTCCAAGATTTAGCTATTACAAATTGTGCTGCTATGAACATGGGTGCCCACATATCACTGTGATATGAACTTTTCAGTTTTTCTGGGAAAATACCCAGGAGGGGAATAGCTAGGTTGAAAGGAGCTTCCAATCCTAGTCTTCAGAGAGTTCTCCATACTGATTTCCATACTGGTTGCACAGGTCTACACTCCCACTGAAAGTGGAGCAGTGTTCCTTTTTCCCCGTAGCCTCACCAACATTTGTTATCAGTTGATTTCTTGATGTCAGCTATTCTTTCAGGAGTGAGGTGATATCTCAATATTGTTTTAATTTGCATTTCTTGAAAGGCCAGTGATGATGAACATTTCTTCATGTATTTGCCATTTGTATATCTTCATCTGGGAACTGTATGTTCATCTCAGCTGCCCATTTTTGGAGAGGGTCTTTGAATTTGGAGGGGCTTCATGTTTTTCAATTCTTTATATGCTCCTGGTATAAGTTCTTTGTCTGAGGGGTTGCTGGATAAAATTCTTTCCCATTCTTTGGGTTTTCTTTGCACTCTGTTGGTGATTTCTTTTGAAGTGCAGAAACTTTTCAATAACATGAGATCCCAGCTGTTGAATCTCTGAAGCATTTCCGTGCAGTTTGCATTTTGTTCATGAATTCTCTGCCTAACCCTATGTCTCCAAAATTTCTACCTACCTTATCTGCCAGTAGATTTAGTGTTTCTGTTTTAATGTTTAGGTCTTTGATTCACTTAGACATTAGTTTTGTGCATGGTGATAGGCATGGATCTAGTTTCATTTTACTGCATGTGGAGAGCCATCTTTTCCAACACCATTTATTATCCTTCCTCCAGTGAACATGTTTAGTCCCTTTGTCAAATATCAGGTGGCTGAGTGTCTTTGTACTTATACTTACATCTTCTAATCTGTTCCATTGATCCTCAGGTCTATTTATTTTCCAGTACCATGCTGATTTTATCACTGTGGCTTTGTAGTACAGTTTCAAGTCAGGAATTGAGATGCCTCCTGCCTTGCCTTTGTTGCCCAGAATTGCCTTTACTATTCTAAGTTTCTTCTGGTTCCAAATGAAATTTAGGAGTGTTTTCTCTATATCTGTGAGGTATGTCAATAGTATTTTGATTGGGATTGTGTTAAATCTGTATAACAGTTTTGGGAGTATGGCCATTTTCACGATGTTGATTCCTCCTAGCCAAGAGCAAGGAACATCCTTGCATTTTCTAATATCCCCTTCAATCTCCTTTTTTAGTGTAGTATAATTTTCAGCATATAGATCTTTTACATTCTTAGTCAGGTTGATTCCTAAGTATTTCATTTTTTTAGATCATAACATGAATTATTTTAAAAATATGTAATGGTATTTATTTGTTTGGATATAGGTGATAATGTGAGTTCAAGATTTGACAGGTATAAAAATAAAGCATATCTAATCACAGTAGTAATCACACACTGTATGGTACATGCATTGACAATCACTAACACTTTAGATATTGTATAATTTTATTTACTTTTTTATTGACTCTAAAGTACAGAATTACTCATATTGACTCTAAAGTATAGAATTAACACTTCTTTGCATATTTCACTAAGCAGTTCTTGATTTTCTTCTTGAATAGATGAGTTTTAAATCTTATAGAAATAACAGAAGCAAGTTTTCAAGTACATTTAAGTGTCTATAGACATTATGTAGGATTTTTAATATGAGATTGCTTTATACCTGATTAGAAGATTACCATTAGCATTGACAATCCATTAGCATTGTTCCATGTCTCAAGGTTCCAAACATATTTATGTGAAAATATTCTTGCCAATTTGCTTTTTTCCTCTTCTTTTAGTAAATACCATAAATTGATGACTTGATCAAACCACAAGTTTTATGATAACCATGGTATTTTGTCTTTCATTTTGATTATAGTTTTTAAAAAACCTGCAAAATTTAAAATGTTAATGTTAGCATTTCTATATATTGTAAAATTTTTCACTTCTTGGTTAAAAACAATTATTTCATTTTTTCATTAAATATCGAAACATGAACTCATTAAAACTTTTAATGAAATTTAAATCACACAAAAATGGAGTCTATTTTACTTCCACAAATTATTACATATTTAATATTTGGAACATTTTTTAAAAATTTAAATAATTATGGGAAATAAAGAATATACTAGAGACGTCTGTTATTATATTTTAATATGAATCATTTCAAGCATATCCTATATAACTCCTTTTTGGTCAAATAATTGCTGAAACTTATTTTAAAAACTTACCAACTTATTGTAAGATTAAGTATTATATTTAGGTTTAGACATTTTGTTCAAAATTACAAGTACTATATTTTATTGCTTAGTAAAAATTACAAGTTTGATTTCATCTGTGTATCACAAAGTTCTCTGTGAAAGATAATGGTTTTTTGTGTTCAATATTATAATAAAAATGCTATGCACAGAATGAATCTATCTTGAAGTTACATTTTAATAAGTTGTACATCTAGCAGTTTCAAACTAGTTTTTGAACTAGTTTACTGAACACTGAACTATATAAAAAACAGCCCTGTTAATTTATCCCCTGAATCCCCTTTTTTAGTTCATTCTTTGAAGGCTGCTTTATATAGTTGAGGCAGATTTTTGTATCATAATACTTGAAAAATGTTACAAGCTACTGCTGAGCTAACATGATAGCCTAAGGTTATAATTACAGTATAACTGTGTTAAATATTTTGCTCGCTGCTATTTGTCAAGGAGTAGAGTTGGTGGTGAGAAAGAAAACAGCACACACTCTCTGGTGGGAAAGATGGACATTCAAAATATAATACTTTGTCTTTGTTTTTTAGTACCTCTACATATAATGTAACAGAAGTAAAGAAGATTATTAACTTGACTAAAAATCCTAACCTAGAAGAAAACTAGCAGAATTATATTTTCTATATAAACATTGAAAACCTACCAAAGTGTGAAGTTTATATTTCACTATAATTTATCTTCAAATAAAATGAGATAAATAAATGTAGAAATTGAAAACTTTTTCTCATATATAAGTCCACATCTAATATGAAGGGCAAATTTTTTAATAGTTTAGGTGGTGTGAGCTATGTTTTCTGGAATATTTTTCTTTTTGAAATTATTAATAATTAAATAGCTTTTAGAATTCTTTTAGATTTACAAAAATATTGAGAATAGAGTGTGCCCTTACTGTGACTGTAATATTTTTGTGTTATTATTTTACAGCAATAAAGGGGGTTTTATGATGAACTAACACCTACATGTTATCATTAATTAAAGTCACTGCTTCATTTACCCTTTATCACTTTTTGCTATCTGTCCGTGTCTCACTGTATCATCCAATATGTCACATCACATTAGCATTGGACTACTTGGACTCTTCTTGTATGTGACAATTTCATATACTATCTTTGTTTTTTAGTACATCTATTAAACAAAGGCATTTTAAGATATGCACCTGTGGTGGAATTTATCCAGGTTTTTTCACATGATTAGACTGTGCTTGCAATTTTTAAGATGAAAGGTGACAGAGGTAACCAGCTACTTTTATCACATTATTTTAAAGTACATGATACAACATGATTTGTGGTAACTGCTATTGAGTTTGATCACCTTGCTGAGGTTTTATTTATGAGGCTTCTACATCATGGAGTCATTCATTTTTCCCTTTTTCATACTGTATCTTTCAAAGAAAATAGCTGTCCACAGCTCACACCTAAGTAGTGGAAAAATTTTATCTCTTTTTTTAACCTTCATTGAAATCTAAAAATGTACAATCATTTTTACTCTATAGAGAGTGTGTTAAGAAAGACTGAGTTGGATTTGATCTTTAAACTACAGTCTGACTACTCTGGATATACTTTAAGTTTGTTTTCTATTGGTGATAAATTAGATTTACAGGATATAAAGATACATATGCATTAAAATTTATGTTTGTGAATTATTATTACCTAACTGCACTTGAGAACTAAGTATTTAAAGTATGATTGTATTCTTTTACACTTAAAATTTAATACTAATAATTCATTGCAGATGTGTTATTTAGTCAATTATATATTTTCTAGTTTTCTAAACAAATGCTCTAATAATTTGGACTGAATTATGCATTATAGCATTTTGTAGTGGAGGAGGGTTTGAAATCTATTTATGGTCCACAAAAATCTTACTTTTTTCTCCCTTGATTGTATCCTCATTATCTGTATTTTGTAGTGATTATATCAATAGAATTATTGATATGTTGTTTATGAATAAGATGAGAAAGGTTGAAAATAAACATTGTGTTCTTAAGAAAATGAGAGATAATATTTCATCTCAAAAAATTTTTTGAGAGAACTTTTTTCTAAAACATACAAATTGCTCCATCGAAAAAATAAAAATGGCATACTCTAAAACCCAGAGATTATATGCTTTATATATCTTTCTTTAAAAAAGCATAAAGTGTGTGCATTTTCCTATCAGACTTTTTCAATACTTGAAAATAAAATATTGGGAGCAAGATTCAGCAAGTCTCCAGTTAATAGTTTCAGTAGAAACAGGAAGTTGAGATAAGATTTTATTTATTCAGATGCTACTTGAAGCTGTGAAAGAAAATTCAAAGCTGCAAGGGCAATTTAAAAACTTTCATAATAAAACAGGTAAAACTTTTTACTAAGATATAAGATTTAATAGAAAAAATACAAGTAGCAATTTAGGATGAAGAAAAGTACATATTTCTAAAGTTTGTATCTGTTTGGTTTAGTTTTTGTTTTTTCTTTTTCTTTTTCTTTTTCTTTTGCTTTTGCTTTTGCTTTCTGCTTTTTGTCTCTTTGAGACAGGGTCTCACTATGCAGTTCAGGTTGGCCTTGAGGTCACTTTGTATCCCAAGCTGTTCTCAAATTTGCAACAATACTCCTGCATCAGCCTCCCGAATACTGGGATTACATGCATGTGCCACACTACAGACGATGATATTTTTTAACTACTGTGTTAGTGTGTGTTTGAATATCTGTGATAATATTATTTAATTTTTTCATCTAAAATTCTGTACTCCAGATGTGTAAAGGTATCACTGTTAGAATGTTTCCAAATTGCTTTCCTCCATGTAGTTAGCCGCATTGCAAAATCCATGGTAAACCTGATTCTATTGTGCCAGGGAGGGTTACAAGCAAACGGGTTTTATGATGATGGAAATTAAATTTTATGTCATTTTTTTTAATGGTACCTGGGATTGAACTCATGGTCTTGCACTTTCCAGGGAGGTGGTTGTGCCACTGAGCTAAATCCCTGGCCTTGGAAATTAAATTTTAGTATTCAAACTCAATTCCTGTAATGGTTCCTATATCTATAATGTTAGGAAAGCAAAGTTATTCTCTCTTCTAGGGAACCAATCAATAATTTTAAAATTTAAGACATTGTTTTAATTAAGCTTCTTACAAAGATAAGAAGAAAACTAGTGAATATTAAGAGAATGTAAAATTATTGCTGTCACTCTCCACATATGGACGTTAAATTTTGATGATGATACAAGAAGGTATGGGTGAATATCAGATATTTTAAAAGTCTTATATATATTACCTAATATTTCAGTCCAAATAATGTAACTCTCTTTTTGGAGCTCCTACATGTTGATTATTCACACAACTATCAATGTTCTCTTATTTCTGAGTGTTAAAAGGTTTCATAGGGCTATTTAGAACTAGGTGATTGAATGAGGCCCTTCTCATTGTAAAAAAGACTAAGATATTATCTTCTCAATAATATTACAATCTAGCTGACTAGTTAACTCCTTTAACATTTTTAAGGGGCTAAGAAATTCACTGTGTAAGTCCAAGTGCATGCCAATCAATATTTTCTCAAATATGAAAATAAAATTCATAATGGAACACATAAATAACTCATTTGAAATTCACTTAAATAAAAATTCAAAGACAACCTATCCAGTGAGAGAAACTATTTGTAAATCTAATTGTAAGTGATGTCTAGAGTACTTCTATAACTTTTATAGTGTATTATAAAAAGGAAGAATGAAATTTCAAAGTGGGGAAAGGATGTAAACAACATGTTTTTCCAAAGAAAATACACAAATGGAAGGGAAAAAAAGACCTGAAAATATATTCAGCATCATTAGATATCAAAGCAGTGAAAACCAAAACAAAAATGTGATACTGCTTCTGCTCCATTAGGTTGAGGATTACAATAAATAACTAAATACAAACTGACAGCTACAGCACTGATTTTAAAAAAGATGTAAAGAAATTCAAATCACTTATAAATTGCTGTGGGAAATGTAAAACGATTCAGTTACTATGAAATAAATGGTTTCATAGCTGCTAAGACAGCCAAAGAGCTGCTGGTGGATGCCACATAGCAGAAGGCTCAGCACCTGGAGTCTGAAGAAAGTGGATCACAAGTTCGAACACAACCTGGGAAACTTAGCGATTTAGCAAGAACCTGTCTTAAAATAAAAACCACAAAGGGCTATGGCTATAGCTCAGTGCAAAGTAACTGGGTCCAGTTCTGAGTAACACACATGAGAAAATGAAACTCACACAACACCTGACTCAGTAATTTCACTCCTGTGTGCACACCTAAGAGAAATAAAAAATCCATATAAAATTCTAAAATAGATATTCATCACATTAATCATAATAGCCAAATTTATTTTGGTGTGAGAAGCAAAGCCCATCAATAAACACGCAGATAAACAAAATGTGGTACACACATTGATATAGTAGAATATTATTTGTCCATGAAAAAGTAATATATTGGTCTATACTATGATTTAGATGAAAATATAAAACATTGTGCTAACAAAAAAAGGCCATACCCAAAATACATATGGTATGATTATATTCATATGTACTATATAGAATAGGAATGTATGATAAAAGTAGATTAAAAGCTGCCTATCAATAAGGGAAGGGTATTGGAGTAAATGGAAGTGATTGATAATGTGTATGGATAATAAAATAATCTAAAATTTATAATGGCAATGATTGGATGACTCTGTAAATGTACTAGATAGTTAAATTATAGTTCAAATACACAGACTTTGTTATTCATGACTGGTATCTCCATAGAACTTCTACAAATCTTATGCCCAAGCCACGGACACCAACAAAAAGTATAAAGTTATATTGTAGAGGAAATTTTGAAATTCCAGTTTCTCAAA
The DNA here is from genome assembly GCA_004027295.1 of Dolichotis patagonum. Lineage (NCBI taxonomy): Eukaryota > Metazoa > Chordata > Mammalia > Rodentia > Caviidae > Dolichotis > Dolichotis patagonum. Next base: position 31,586 of record PVJX010014486.1, on the reverse strand, counting down.
TTATATGAGCATTAAGTAAAATATTGTGGATGCATATCAATTATTCTTGTGACTCAAATTATATACCTTTATATAGAAATTGGATTCACTGTTTAGAGCCTGATTTAAAAGTGAATATTTCATTAAAGTCAGTAATGTGATGTAATGGTACATTTACAAATATGTAAATGATTCTGATAAATTGTAAGTGAAGTTTGTAACTCTTCAAAGTGATTCAACAGTGCTGTGTCTATAAACTTTTATAATGCACTTATAATACTTCTGGAGAATTTTAATGTTATATTTTTAAAAGCACCTATTTGAAAATGTTAGTTTAAAAACATTGTCTCACAGTGGTGTATGTGCACCCATGTTTATAGCAGCACAATTTGTAATAGCCAGATCTTGAAAACAACCTAAATGCTCATCAACTGAGGAATGGATAAAATGAATATGACACTTATGTGCAATGGCGTAGTACTACTCGGCTATAAAAAATGATCACATTGAGATTTTTATAGGTAAATGGATGCAACTTGAGACCATACTCATAAGTGAAATAAATCAAACTCACATGTGTAAATACTGTATTGTCTCCCTTGTGTAAGAAATGGTAAGTGTACAGAAGATACAAAATCCTCAGTAAATACTCTGAAAAGGTAAGGATCTGCTCAAAGGGGAAAAATAATATCTCAAGGAAAAGGAGGGGGGAAAAAGGAAGGGAAAAGGAAAAATATCTAAATTTGTGTAAACACACTGAAGATAGCTAAGATGATTGTGCTACAAATTCTATTAGTTCTTGGAACAAAATAGTTCTCATTCATAGGATTGGACCAATTTTGCATATTTGTGTCTGGTGACATGAGGAACTCTTGAATATAACTATGTAAAATGACCTTAGTTACGTTCCTACTACCTTGTTTTGAAGGCCTATATCGTCATTGTTTTGGGTTCTTTGATATTGTTATTTATTTGTCTTTTTTGTTTCTTGTTTTTCTTTGAATTAGTTTTGTTTTGTTTTTCCTTCTAACAGAAAGGATAGATGTAACTGTAGAGGCTTATACATGCCTAGAACTTCTCCTAAATAGTTAACGAGAATCAATTGTATTAGCCCTGGTGATATGAACAACTCCTTTGAAGAAAAAGAGACATTATGGTATCCACTGTTGATTTCCTATCATCATGCTGTAAAATCCTATTGCCTGGTTTTGAAGGTCTGTAATGCCTCCATTATTCTGTTCTCATCAGTTTTATACTATTTTGTTTTGTATGAATTCATTGTGTGTGAAGATACAGACAACTATTTAGAAGAAAGCAAGAGACATCATGGTAGCCAGTGCTGATCCCTTTTGTCTTGCTTTGAAACCTGTGTCACTTACATTTTTTTCTTCTGAACTGCTTTGTTCTGTTTTGCTATGGCTGCATTTACTGTCTTTAAAATAAAAAAAAATAAAAATACCAGAAAGTAAGCATATAAGAAAGTTAAATATCCAAAGTTAAAAAGTAAAATAATTCTATAGAAAAACAAAAGACAGGACCAAAACTAAGAAAAAGTTATTCTTGCAAAGATTAACAAAATATACTCTATCAGAAATATGAACACAACAAAAGAAAAATCTTCTGCAGAATGTGGAAGAGAAAGAATAAGATATAAACTTTTACCTTTACTAATTTAGTTCAATTCTTTTTTCAGCATTATGCTGTTTTCATCACTGCTTCTACTTATTAGTTCAGGCATGTGGTAGAAGGACAATGTCCCTGCTATCTTTGTATTAAATAGGAACACTGGATTTGCTTTAGCTCATTGAATCTGAGCAGACAGCACATTTGTCAGTCCTGGTCAGAGGGTTTGGAAGTTATTTCAAAACTCACCATATAGCTTCATTCTCCACAGGAAACATGAGATATGCTTCAAAAAAATTATAGAAAACTTGAAAATACAGAAAAAATGAAATGATGAGAGTTATGCACTTTGTACTATAGAAACAAATACTTAGCAAGATCATTTGCAGAAGATGTATTGGTGGACAGAAAACACTGTACAAGATTCTCTCTCTCTCTCTCTCTTTCTCTCTCTCTCTCTCTCTCTCTCTCTCTCTCTCTCTCTCTCTCTCTCTGTGTGTGTGTGTGTGTGTGTGTTACTGGAGATTGAACCTAGAAGTCTTCCACAAAAATATATCCCAATCCTTTTTAAAAAATATGCATTTTTCTAAATATGGAAATCTTGCTAAGTTTTCCATGACAGGATAAATTCTTGCTAATTTTTCCATATTCCTCTAAATATGGTCCTCCTGCCTCATCCTCGCAAATAGCTTGAACTACAAGAATGTACCACTGTGCCCTACTTGTTCATGACTCTGAAAGAAGAAACTGTGAAAACACTGAAGAACATTAACAATTGTTGAAATCAATGGACAGCCACATCTGTAAATATTTTATGCAAAGATAGCAATGACTCCAACATAAACTATACACTCAGTGCAATTGTATTTGAAATTTGAAGTGGATTTTTGTTTGTAAGAACAGACTAACAAATTCTAAACATTTGTGTAAAAAATTTCAGGCCAAAAGTAGTAAGTTAACCAATTTTCAAAAACTACAGATTGGAAGACTTGTTCAATAAGATAACTATACATTTCATGATGTATAGAAGGAAGAGACCAAGCATCTATTGTATAGTAACAGAATTATTTGCCTCAGAATCAAAATGAAATTTGCATAGTCTTCCAAGTTACATGTTATGGTTTGTGGCTAGATGCCTTCCCAAAACCTCATGTAGTCATAGGTGGGATTTTTTCAGAGGTAGCTGAATCCAGAGAGTGTGACTGGTCCATGGTGCCATGCTAGGGGTGAGGCTATTGATTGTGGCATTGCCCTATTCCTGGTAAAACGGATACAGTGGGAAGAAAGAGGCTTGTCTTGTACCTTGTAGCTTTGCTTCCTTCTGCCCACCATGCTGTTTCTCCTCTGCCATGCCAGCCTGTCTTGGAGCCAGACCACTCTGGACTGAAACCAATACAAACTGTGAATCAAAAAATCTTTTTCTTTTTTAACTTCAGGTGTAGACTATTTTGCCTCAGCAACATGAAAAATAACTAAGACATTACACAATTTAAACTTGACATAAAGCAAATGTTTTAATAGGGTAAGTTTAAAAAAAATATTATCTCCATGTTATATTTTAGGAAACTAGAAAAATACATTAAGTATGAAGTGAAAGATTGAACTATTTTAAAATATAGCAAAAAATATTTGTTTCTGGAAGGTAAGAAAGGTTTTATAATTTTTACTAAAACACATAGGTGTGGATTGTGTAGCTTACTAATTCAGTAAAGAATTCTTTAACATCACATTATTTTCAGTTGGTATAATTTATAAATAAAGAGAGGATATTTGTAATGTTTATATCCAATGAAGAAGCATTCATAAAATTGCATTCTTAAGTAGAGAAGATACATAAAAGTTGTCATTTATGAGACAAGAGAAAAATCACTCAATTAAAGAAGCAAATATCTGAGAAACAGTTCATGAAAAAGATCAGACTGGGTATTGAATTTCTTGCCAAGATTGTGGAATTGCCACAAATTATTGACTTTTTTCTCAAGACTAATATATTGTGAGTGTTGCAAAGGAAAAAGTAAAAGTTGGAGACAACAGTAAAAATTTCCTATGGAGAACTGTTTTCACAGCTGTACTTTCTGGGAAAGTAGTGTTAGTGGTTTGACTTGGTCAAATGAGACTGTCATGGTTGTGTGTACTGTAGGTCTGTAGCACTGCAAGAAATGTTAAATGTCACCAGCTATTGTTTTGGGGCACCTCCTGCCCTGTGAATGCCAGTGTTTACCTTCCACTTCACAATTTTCAATAACAATAACTGGGCAAAAGTGAAGAATCGGTAAGGAGATTTAAAAAGGGGAGGAAATTGACAAGAATGGATTTATTATCAATATAGATCTTCACACAACTAACAATAAAACAAAAATCAATGTTGTGGTTGAAACTTGAAATCCTATTTATTATAATTGTTTCCATAAGTAACCTTGGGAACTTTTAAAAGTATTATATCTCCTAATTATTATGGTTATTGGTACATGTTTTGTTATATTGTTATAGAATATTATTTTTTTTAAGAATTCCTCATATTGAAATTCAAAGCCAGTATTCGTTTGTCACTTACTTGCTCTACAAGTGTTTTGTTATTTTAGATTTCTTCATTCTTAAGTCACCATCATAGTACTTTGAATAGTCTACGTGGTAATATATTTAATTGATAATGTCTTAACTATTTCTCTCTCAGTTTTTAATAGAAATTATTCTATCTGCACTAATTTTTTCTCCCAAATTAATTTTAAGTGCAGTCTTGTTTTTATGAATCCCTTTAAAATTTGTTTGGAAGTACTAGATTTATAATTTGTTTTGTTTTGTTTTGTTTTGTTTTTGAGACAAGGTCTCTCTATGTAGTTCAGGCTGGCTTCGGGCTGACTTTGTAGTCCAGGCTGGTCTGGAACTTGCAAAAGATTCTCCAGTCTCAGCCTCCCAAATGCTGGAGTTAAAGCAGTGTGCCACCATACTCCACTTTTAGATTTTTAATTGTGTAAGACCTTTATATAATTAAAACTTTACTCTTGTGATAGAAGCACTGAAGTAAAATAGCAGGTCTGTGCACGATATAAGAGCCTATTTGAAATTTCACCAAGAAACTGATATTTTTAACCAAAATCTCAAGGCAAATAACTCACATAAATATTGATTTTTGTTCTTTGACTTTGTATCTGGGTACTTTAGTGAATCTTATTTTCTAGCTATAATAGCTTTCAATTGATTTCTCTAAAGTTTAAAGGCAGATTCTTTTAATATGTCAAATGTTAATCATGGCAAGTTTCATCTTTTCCTGTGTGAATTACCTGAATTTTCGTGGGATAATTAAATTACACTAGTAATTGTGACTATAACTTTCATACTTGTGCCCTTATCTGAACTATGTCAGGTCATTTATCTGCTGTTGAGTTTCAACTACGATCAATGCATTTCACAGAAACGTGTATACCAACTCTACACTGCGGCTAAATCCACTCCTCTGAACCTAGCATTTGTCTAAGAAACATTTCAGAAAGTGGTTGAATTTAAGATTTCATAGTGTAAATAATAATTGTGTATTTTTTATAAAAAGAAAAATTGTTATTTTTCTGCCTAAATTTCGACAAATAAAACATGTTATTAAAATTATTAAATGTTCCTTGAACAGGCGTCTGTTTCCAGTTAGTCTGCATGAAAATTCAAGCAATCAGATAAATACTAGATGATTGCAATCTGTTTGGACCTTGTCCTTTTTCTGTGTAAGACTCATCTTGACAAAATCTGAACACATGCATTTCATAGAATAAACTTTATGACCACAATTTTTAACTGGCTTTGAGATGTTAAAATTAGCAATTCAGTAGTTAGTGTTTACTGTTATATAAATACATGAATCTATTAAGAAACTGGCATTATATAATATCTGGGTCACTCTGAATAATATGAAAATATCATTCACATTTTGTTATATATAATAACTACCTGAAAATCAAATACCAAGGCCTTGAAAGTGCATTCTAGAGTATCATATGGTTTTTAATGAAACTTATTCTTATTATTGTATTTTCCTTCTGTCAATCTCTCCAAAAACTGTCCACCTAAACTTAAATTTAGACATCTGGAATATGTATATTTAAACTGTTTGAATTATTTCACAAATAACAAGACTACAATAAAATTATCTAACATTTTTCAAACTAGTCAAATAATTGCATATTAAGAATTAAAAATAGATCTCTTTACTTTTGATATCATAGCAAATGTAGTTACTTCACGTAATTTTAAATGAGTGGTTTAAACTAAATTTGCAAAATCACTGATATGGTGTATACGCAGGACAACTTTAACCCAACAAATGGTTTAACTGAAAACTTGGAGGAAGATAATTTTAACAGATATAGAAAATACTGCCCGCTAACTGGGCAGCAATCCCCGCACTCAGGAGGATGAAGCCTTAGGATAGCCATGAATATGAGGCCTCCTGGGGCTAACTAGTGAGTTCAAGGCCAGCCTGTACTACATAGAAACACTGCGTCTCAAAAAAAAATACTGCCTATTGCCACAATGGCTATTTATTTACAGAGCTAAATATGGAATTACAAATATTATAAATAAAATTTGGTAGCAGTCTAACAATTTCATCATAGAAGAAAGAAATTATGCCCAACTTTTTGTAGTACTGTTTGAAAAAACTTTGTTATTCACTATTTTCCATAAAATATTAGGTACAACAGATGATTACCAAATGCCATTTGCCATGTCTATACTTTATCCTTTCAGATCGCGTCTTAAATTGGCTGTCATTTCAATTAGTTAACAATACCTACTAAGTCCAATGTAATTTCCAGATTTCAGACACAAGTTTTTCCACAGTGTTGCTTATATACATCTTTTGGACAAAGAAACTAGTATCAAGATATAGTAGACCAGAGGTCTAGACCAATAATGTGTCTTCTAACGTTTCTTTATAAAGTGATATATGTTATTTCAGAGGCTCCAAATTTGGCTTAAAAATAGCACAAATTCTCAGTAAATGAAGGCTTAGATTATCTCACAAACTAGATGCCTAATATGGAAAATATGACTGTGTCTAGTAGGGTTTTGTATTGCGTGAAGTTTTCAGAGGCTCACACAAAGGATTCAATTCAGAACAATATGCACGTCTCCAAAAGAGACCTCATTGTGCACTTTGTTATGAGTCCATAAAACCATATTGTAGCATATAATCTCTAGAGTCATATTTCAAAATTTCTTGTTAATGCAGAATGGCAAGTAAATTATTTTGTGAGTTGTAGCCTTTTACTCATGTTTGGTAGCCCACCATCTTTGTATTTCTTTTGTTTTTTTTCTTTTAGCACATAATATGCAATCAATCATGCTCAAGTGAAATAATCTAAAAATATATTCATTAATTTGAATGATAGAATCTTCAGATATTATGCAATGCTTATCACAACAGGTATCGCTGTCTTTCTCCTTGATCTGAAAGTGTATTAATGGTAGGGCAATGTATCTTCCCTCTACACATACCCAGATTTTAATGGTAAAATAGGGACATGATATCTGGATTGATATTTTCTTATCAGAAAAGAAACAGTGATAGATCCTGAACATGTACAAAACTGTAGCACTCCTGAAATCCTCCTGTATAGACACTGTAGACAGCTCTGACCACACTGGTGGTGAATATTTACTGGCTCAGATTTTGATTCTCTTCCACAGAGGTTGTGCTGTGTTACACCATATTCTTAGGTTCTGGTCATGTACTTAGGAATAGTTCTTCCTTTTCTTTTCTCTGCTATTATTTTCTTTAGCAAACTTGCTGGAACATGCCTTAGACTTATTTGTCTTTCTAAATACAGGTCTAGCTAATAGTATTTGGGAGAAGGAGAAAAAGTTACCAAGTGAAAATCTTTTTCACTGTTATCATTTCAGATTTATTCTTTAGGAATTTATCTCAACAAAGATCAATCTTTTAATCAATTTAATATAAGCCTATTTTAAATGTTAGTAAATATTCGTATCAGTGGGATAGATAGAAAGATGGATAGATAGGTAGATAGATAGATGATTGATAGATAGATAGATAGATAGATAGATGATAGAGAGAGATCTTTTCCCTATTTTCTATCCTGTCAGTAAGTTTGAAGTTGACAAGGTGAATCCATGGGTTTACAAGGAAAAGCTATTGCCTAAAATTTTTAAACTAAGTTAATTTGAGATTTGAAGTTTAACTCCCCTTTATACCCTTAAGCTGATCTTTGCCCTGAGGCATTAAATCCCGTGAGAGTTCTTAGCAATAAATGGAAAAGCTACATCCCTACTCTTATCTTTGCCAAAATGCGGTTTAAACAACGTCTTGTCTCTGATAACCTGTATCAATTTTGTCTCTGATTGTTTGATCATCATAGCATGAAGCCCTGAAGTTCTATAATATTTTTCTTCCTTTAATTTCTGCTCTTCAGCAATCAAATTCTTTCTTTATCTTTTGGTCATATCTAAGAAGATTTAGTCAATAAAATCAGTCAATAAAACCAGTAATTTTCTATTTTTGACCTCTTCCCCAAAGCTACAAAATAATTGGACATGCAATCTGCCTCTCAAGACATTTCAGGGACACAATGTTACCAACTATTCTGCTCCTACTTCTGAGTGACATCCATCTTCACTGTGCTAATTCTTTCCTCCATTCCCAACTGGTAAGCCTGCGTCATATATTTTAGATTTATTGAAATTTCCTTTTAGTCTTGAAACTAACACATGAAATTCCAGATAATGGTACAATATAAAAGAAACTTTAAATATTGTTGTTTTAAAATAAGCACACTTTGCTTATTCTGCATGTACAATTTGGGTTACTGGCAAGATTTACTCTACATAGCTACCCAAATCCAAAGATATTGAGGCCATTGAAAATTTCCTGTGTGCTAAAGGCTTTGAAAGAAATGCATAATATGTGATACTCACTTTATCGTAGCTTATTAGTCACTCTGTTAGATGATGAGTGAGATAGTCTTAATGCATTTCTTATACTGAGAAAATTTTAGACACGCTTCTTTTTGTCTCTTGGTCCATAAATTCCCCTTTAAAGAGACTATTAGGTAACTTATAATTTCTTTCTCTGTTAATTTGGGTCATAAATATTTTATTAGCCCTCTCGCCAGTTTTGTAAGGTAAGACTACCTTTTTAAGGACCTGGAAACCATCCTTCCGAAATATGACTAGCAAGAAAGACAGAACCTTCATTGTCCAATCTATACCTGAGAGGAAGAGTCTGAGGAAGGGTCTAAGGTTACCATCTTCTTCTCTGTTGTAAAACAGCTTCTGCTAATGAAAATAAGTTTAATTTTCCTTCGGGTAACATAAGTTAGCAAGCACACATTGCCTAAGTTCCTCCATCCCAGGTTTTAACAACTCATTGTTTTAGCGTAGTTTAGTTTGGACAGAGATCTAATCTTCCTAACCTATGATAAATTTTTTTCCCTAAATTTAAATTCTGTGCTGATAGTACAAACTAAGAATTGTGGGGAAAGCTGGAAGACAAAAGAAATATATACCAGTAAGTACCTCTTCTGCAATAACCGGAGGATACGCATCTGTATATATTCTACTATAATCTCATATGTTATACATAGTTTTTACACCTGAAATCCCAGAAAAATAGTTTCAAAGCATATCTCTTATAAGATAAGCTTATGGGCACAGATCCTCAAGAATGAGAGCTTAAATCTGGTAGAAGAATATTATCTCAAAAATATCCATTTGATAATCATTAAAATTTTAAATGGAAATTAATTAAAAGGTCTTACTTGAAATTCTGTGCTTCTCACATATTTTAGTACAAGTCTCACATTAATTTTCTCTGCATAATATTCATTTTCTTCAAAATCTTTTTAGAAATTTTTTAAACTGTAGATCCTTATATTTCATGGACTGTTCACCTCTATACTATAAGCACACTATTTCAAACAAGCATAAATGCATCAAACTCTCTGGCCCAAACACAAGCCAGATACACTTAAATGATAAAATAATAAATCAGTTTTTGACTAATATATACTCACTTCTAAGTTAGATTACTTTCAAAGTATATTTGATTGAGCAGATCAATGAAGGCAACTTTCTGCTCTGTACTTCAGTTCACTGATACAAATTTTCTTCTATACTGCCTCAATAACTGCCAAGAAGAACCTCTATTATTAAACAAATAAAATACATTTTGATACTATACAAGCAAAATTTATTTCTGGAAGATATTGATGACTATCTTTTCTATTTCCTTGCAATTAATCGAGTCATTGCTCATTGCTTTCCAGAAGTTATACTGAGCCAATCACCTTTTACCACTGCTTTATTTGGAAATATTCTTTTAAATAGGTCAAACTTCCAGCAATTTTCAAATGAAAAAATACAGACAATTTACTCAAGTGTTGGCTTCTCAATTCATAGTATTTAGGAATTACAAGAGAACAGAGTCATTCTAATGAAGTAGGATAAAACAACTTAAAATAAAATGAGCACAAGCAAAATCATCAACAGAAGACTGAAGTTTTAGGAAAAACTTGAATTTTAGAACACAAAGTCACAGATGGTTACAATTTCTTTTTGCCTTCCATCATCTCCTTTTTTTCCCCCATGGGCATTAAAAATTCAGTAACTCTGTAAACTGGATCCATAATTTTGACCTGTAAATTGAGCCTTCATTTTTCCTTCCAAAAACCTCCATGTCTCAGGAAGAAGCACTGTGTACCTGGCAGCCTAACTCTAAATTGCTAACACCTTCCAATGATTTGCTGTCTAATGCAGCCCATAAGAGACTAGCCTGATAGACAGTAGGAATCCATACGCTGTATTACCCATCTTAAAGACGCCCTTAAAACATCCAATCCCAAACCATAATGTTCCTGTCTCCATGAGCACTTGCATTCCCTTATGAGTGTATCCTTCTTTAATTCTGCTTACTGAACCTTTATAATGTCTCTCAGTGGTGTGTCTTGCAATTTTTTTTCTTCAACATAAGGGAGCAAACCTACAAAATATCAAATGACTGAGGTAACTTGAAGTCACTGTCACTATTGGGCAAACCTCTTTTCACATTTTTTAGTGACATTCATTTGCAAGCTATCAAGTGACAAACTAAGGTACTGATTTTGGTAAGTTCAGCCAAAAAATTGTCATTTCTTTTAACTATATCCTTTGATTTCATGGTCTTTTCCCTGCAAACTTCTAAGTTGAATTTACCTTTTCAGTGATTAGTGAATTCTAAAATCAGATTAAATAATGCTTTCTGAGTGTTTAACTTGCATTTCAAATTTACTTTTCCTTGAAAGAAAGCTGTCTTTTTTTTTAACTTGTGAGTCTAAACAACAATAAAGCTCTAAATTCCTTAAGAAAAAGAGTAAAAATGCATTCCTTTTTTTTATTTTAAAGAGAATGAAACAAAAGAGGGCAGAACAAAGCAGATCAGAACAGAACAACGTAAGCAACACGGTACTTTAGAATAAGACAACCAGACATTAACAGTAGCTATCAAAATATCTCTTTCTCTGCTATAGTTGAGCATAGTTTCAAATATAATAATATCAAACGTAACAAAATAGTATAAAACCATTCAAAAGAATGAAAGAATTACAGGGCATTCTGAACTGAATAACAGAGAATGATCAATGGTTACTATAATGTGCATTCTTTGGGGCTATTATCAGGAAGAGGAAGAGATGACTCTTGCAGATGGATGCAAGGCAGTGATAATGTGCCTGCTGTGAGCTCCCTGCATGTTCCCTTAGCTATAGATGCCTATAAGAGATGACAGTGCATCATATTCAGATCGCCAGGTCACCACCCACAGAAGCTGTCTCAGCCAGCCAGTCTCTTTTTTCTACTCAGCTAGAAGCACCTTGTCATTAAGGGAAAATGGGCTATATGTGCTTCTGCTGTACCTTGTTCTCCTGGAAGCCTGAGGCATACACAGGACCATGTCCCATAGATTCCTGCCATGGAAATTAATCTACTTTTCCTCTTTTGATAAAGGCTCTGCACCAGGAAGCTGGAATTATCTCTTATACATGTAGCATGGTTTTGCCAGCCCCTGGTACTCTCTGCCCTGTTGCCACCACCCACAATTCCCTTCTGAGGTTTTCTTGTTATACTTTTCATGTCAATTCATTCTTCCTCTCCATCTCATTGGTTTCTCAGCTCTTATAATATTCTCAGTCTCATGCTGTCTTCCCTATCTAAATCTGTATGTGATTTTCATTTACTATGGACAAAGGAACACCCCATGATTCTGTTTTGTTTAGCCACACAGACTTTTGATGAAGTCCCTACATAAGTTAATAGGTTCTCAACAGTGTTGGGGAAGGCTTTTTGTGTGTGAACCAACTCTTATGTATGTTTTTACCCTATCCTTCTTTGCTAATATGAATGGTGCAGACAAGTTTCTATACCTCAGATGTTTACGAGAAGCTTAAAGCCTGAAAGATTTCTACATGAAAGAGCAAGAGCATCTGCTTCTGGTCATACTAGAAGGAAAAGTGGACAATTGATGTCTATTATGTGGTTGACCCACACTGTTAGACTCCAGAAAAATGGCCCTACACAGCCCATTGGTAGGACAGACACTGACTGCTCCTAGATTTTAGAGGACTTAAAAGGGTCAGGTTGTTTGGTCTCCCTTAATGTCTTTCCAAAGCATACAAGAAAGATTGTAAAAGGCATGTTCATCTTAAAAGTTTATAGATGACTCAACATATCATCTTTAAAATGATTTTCAAATAACTGGAGCATTTTAAAGCAGAGGATTTATCTTTTTCAAAGATAATTTTTCCTAAAATTCAGCTTGCTTCAGTATGTTAGACAGTGAAAGAAATTGTCCTTAAACTATGTAAAATGGACAAGTCCCATCTGATTATATTCAGCATCTCTTTTTGCTTTTTCTCCTTTAACTCTTTATTTAATATTAGTTTCAACTCTATGATGGTAGAGTATCCTAGGCTGTTAGAGAAAATCTGTTATGATTTACATAAAAATACTGTGTTAATTTGTATCACCTAGGGAAAATTCTAATGAATCTTTTTACAGTTATAAACCTACAACCAAAAAACTAATAATCATTTTAACCCAACATGGTCAATGCAACTAACTACAAGTGTTCTCTGACTTATTGTAATCATTTTATGAGTCTTGCTTATTTTACTTTGTGTTCGTCTGCCAGCTAATCTGTTTCTTGATAGTTTAATAATTTACTAAAATACCTATAACTGACCTATATTTGTTGTGCTCATATTATTTTGTTTTTATTTTTTGCTCTTCCAGACTTCTGGCTAAATTTTGCCCATTACAAAAGAAATCAATTATGCAGATATTCAAAGGTTACCAAACCCACTTGGGGCATTAAAGATGGCCTCATGAAGATCTTACATTGCTATGGAAACTGCTGGATTCAATGTAAATAAAAGCCAACAGATTAGTAAGATGAAGGTTATATAAGATCCAAAATAATACATACATGTTCATGTGTTGTATCGGGTGCATGTTATTTATTCACCCAAAAGTTCTATTTAAATTGAGCTCTCGTTTAAATTGGCCATTGCCCTTGTTCATATGACTTAACAAAGGAGTTAACTTAAGTTAGTTCAGGAAAATAAAAGTAAACTTGTCTTTAACGTACCTAACATACGTTTTTCCCTAGTTCACTCGCCAATTGGGATAATACTATCACCTATTAGGAAATTAAGATACCATGTCTGCCACCAGGATGGCAGTGTTTGAAAGGACAGTATTTTGGTTCCATTTTGGCTAAACAAATTCCATGTATGATCTGTACAGAACTGAGTAGGATATTTCTTTTCCTGCTCAATTCACTTTAAGCAATGCAAATAGGTCTAGTTGAGGTGCTGATGTGTAGCCCTTAAAGACTACACAAATGGTCAGTGATGCACCACCTATAGCTATCAACTAGTGTGTGTGAGCTAGTGTGAGATGCACCCTAGTGCTGCTGAGATTAAGTCTGGAGAATTAGGCAGTGACATCTCCGGTCATGTAGATCGTATATCAGAGTCAAAGCACCAACCTCTAAACATGAGATACCTAGTCTGTGACAGGCAGATCAACCTCTCTTCATACTTCTCTCTCCATTTTGCAGAGCCTCCTACAGAGCCCAGCTCACAGCACTCACACACTTCCTGCCTTTCTCTCAGTCACCCTTCCCTAAGCCTCCCCCTTCTTCATGAATTAGTACAACCTGTGTGTGGCCCTGGGTCAAGGCCTTTGTTCTCATTGGCCAAGGGTCTAGCTGGACTTAAGACCTCCTTGAGGCCCCACAACTACAAATATGCTTTAGTGTCTTTATTCTTACTATGGATTACACTGGAAGCAGTAGATTCGAATTACTTATTAGAATTCCCACAATTTTTCCCTGGGATTACACATGTGGACTCCTCCAGACCTCAGCGAGGTCCATTGCTTTCTAAGTTAAAAGTTTTCTTTGACAATGAACTATATAAAAGTATTAATCATATTTAGGTAATATCTTTATTTAAATACATAACATAAAAATTAAAGCAGTGTCTTTGAAAAATATACTAGTGTGTATAATAAAACATGTGAGACATAAACTGATAGTAAAACCAAGTGTTCTTGATTTCTTATGGTTTAAAAAAGACTAGACAGCTAATCAAGTAAGTGTATTTTCCTAGACTATTTTGCAAAAAATGACAAAAGAAGCCTTGAAGATTATTTTCTTAAGATTCTGTTTATAAAACTGAATATATATGGCAAATTTTCCTCCAAAAGTTGCCTGACACATGACCAGACAACTTTCCCTCCTTGTTTGAAAAGTCAGCTGCCTGAACCCGAACCTTTGCTGAGTTTTCCTCACTGAAGGTGACTTTTCTTGGTTACCGCATAGTCTTCTCATGCCCTCCTGATGAATGTCATAAAATTTATGACATGTAATTAAGTTGGCCATAATTTAAAGTTATATGATTTTCAGAACTCAAAACTTAATGCATTTGTGTAAAGCTATCTCATCATATATCCAAAGAGTAATACCTTTTTAAAGGTGTTGATCTGCTCTTGGCAAAATTTACAAAACCTGGACTAAGAGCTACAGGTTTTATTGTCTATGAAGGTAAATGTTTTTGAGTGATCAGATACTAGACTATTAATTGATTTTAAAAAACAATGCTATCAATATTAATATTTATTTAAATATCAGCTTGTGATAAAGTATTTTAAGTAACCAATTAGTAACTAGTTAAATAATTTGATTTTTAGTTTATGATAGCATATTTGTTTATAGATCTAATTATAGAGATGTATACATCTGAGGACTAATATGCAAAATGTGTGCCTAAAGTTTTTCAAAACATATAATATTTATGAATTGGAAAGTGCATAGCTATAATACATATATAACAGTAATATTTGCTCTTTTACATCATATACATTATATCCAGATGTAAACGTAAAATGTTCCAAAAATGTTGGCATCTCTGTTGTTTGCATTCAATGCAATTCAGTCTTGCTGTGGAAAACTTTATTTTTATCTATTGATTTTGACTTATTCAATATTTTTCTATTATGTAAAAGATACACTGCTGCATATTAGCTCACTGTTCCACATGTAGTCATAAATTTTGTTGTAGGAGGTCTGATGCTATCTTATGACTCTTTTCAGTGTTCTGATCCTATATAACTCTGTAAAGGAATTCGAAATTTTACCTGAAAAGAAAAGCTAGAATAAGGCACATCAAAGACTTCTATGTTCCTGCAATGCTCATTATTTTTAACTTTTGTGTGTGCTCCACGTGGTTTTGTTCCCCAAGTATACAAGCCTTCTGAAATACCATGCTCAGATAAACACATTGTCATACAAGTAGACAGCTTTCAAACTAAAATTATTTATTATAATAGATCTTTTCAACTGTACATGTTCCTAATAGTATTACAACCATCAGTTCTGAGTAGAAAAATAAAGAGAATATAATGATACAGACACTATGTTGTCAATCATAATTATTACCTTAAATGAAATGTGTAACAAAAAATAACTAGGTGATTTTTCAGTTGTTAGAAACTGTGATAAATATCTTAAACCTCAACTGTTTATTATCAACAGTTTTGATTTTCTTTTAAAATATTTGCAGTCTTGCCACATGTGGTACCACATGCCTGTAATCCCTCCTGTTGGGAGGCTGAGGCAGGAGGATCACTGTGAGTTTGAGGCCGACCTTACAAAGTGAGTTCAAGGCCAGCTTGAACTGCATAGTTAAAGCCCTGCCTCAAAAAGACCAAAAAGTAAAATACAATTAATTAAACTTAAATTTTGGTAGTTGTAATTATTTTATCTACATATTATATGTTTTGTAATATAATATAAACTCTTGGATGCAGCTTTCTGAAAAAAACTAGATTTAATCATCAAGATTCTTGGTGATTCTTACTAATCAAGATTAGTACATTAACTGCATTTGTTTCAGTTCTTATTGGTTGCTTCTTTTTAAAACATTATAACTGTATTTGCTGTACTATATGAGCACAATTTTTACAACATATAAACAGTATTTTAAGATGATAGATAATCATGCAAAAGACAGATAGAATATTATACTAAGTCCCAATAATAATAACCTGTATTAAATAAAGTACATAACTATCCTCCAGACTGTTTTTATATTTACAATTTCTCAATGCCTGGAAAAGATTACAATAATTTAAATTAGAATTTATTATTTCCACATAAAGACTAGTTTATTTTCTGGATGTTCAACAACTGAGAATTAAAGCCCCAAACTAACAATGACAGCAATAATAAATGAAAACAGTCGAGCAAATACAGAACTAAGAAAAGCCTCAATACTTTGGCTCCTACTCTTGAAGACAGCCAGAAACCAGAGAATTATAGAAAGGTCCCTGCAGTCTTGGGAATCACTCAGTCTCTTGAAGAGGGGGATTGTGATGACTCCAGAAGCCAGCAACCAACCAGACAATGAACACTCTGTAAAGAAGAAGGTAACTGAGTAGGGAGGTATCCATGCTTCCAAGGAAGGCAATCCGCCCAATCTGGTGTAAACAATTCAGCTGAAAAATTTGAGACAATTTTGCTTCTGTTCACAGACCACACATTAGATGACAAACACAACTGTAGCCATCTTCTCCACACCAAACAAAATGCCAACTTCCCTGAAATCATAAAACAATTTAAGTTCATGGGCCAAGGCACCACTGTACATATTTTATACTTTATATCTAGCAAGCATAATTCTAAAGATGAAACAATTAATATTCATTCCCAAAAAGCATGACTTGGAAATTCTGTGACCCTATAAATAATTGTTCATTGTTCATGTATAGTGATGTAAGTATAAAAGAAAAATGCCACAATGTACTTATGTAACAATTATGAAGACAGTTCTTTTATAAAGTTAACCTTAACTAATATTGATTTCTTAATCTAATCAATATCAATCAATATTGTTCTCACTGAGCTAATTCTGAATATTCATATTTTTGGCCTTGAGTCTGATTATATGAAGGTAGATTAGAAAAATCAAAAGGATAAAAAGCTTAAGAGGAAATGAATTCTATTCCCATTCTCTAATAAACTTTTTGAAGCCTAAATAAGTTACATTGCTCATTTTATTATATTTAAGACAATTGCTCCATGACTTTATTTAAATAGAATTAACACTTTTAAATCTCTTGAAAAGCTGGAATGCGTAGCACTGATAGGATTTAGGATTAAGCCTCTTATGAGGGGCTATCCATGTAAAACACAAACTGTAACACACAAAGCACAGAATATGGAGAAGCAAACTAATAACAAACAACAGACGTGGAAAACTTAATGAGATATTCTTCATATTGATCTCAGGAAGGAATTACATTCACTTTTATTTATAATCTTTGTGTGTATAATCAGATAAATCACAATATCTTAAATAGTGTCTTATTATTTCATAAGCTCTTTAAATCTTTAGATTACATTTTTATATTTCTTTTAGATTCCTTTAATTCATTAGTTGACATTTTCTAAAAATGTAGCTATTCTTATTTCTTGCATGATAGTTTATAGTTCACATTTATGGAGAAAATACACATTTCCTCTAGATTTTCACATCTGTTAGCTGAGAATATTTGTTTATTTCTCAAATTCCTGGAATTACTGGTGTTATGTTTTATATTGATTCTTATTTCTAATTTGTGATCATGAAATTTACATATTTATTTTCCTCATTAGATCTTCTTATAAATAGTTCATTAATATTGCAACTTAAAAAATCTCTTCCTTTATCAATTAAAATTTAAAATAAATAAATAATGAAATAAAATTTTGTAGGTGTATCTTATCTCTTGTCATTTTTGTTCTTTCTTTGGTTGATAGTTAATTTAGTGCCTCATTTATTTTCTTTATAAGCCAATTCACATATCCAAACTGATCTGAACTACATAGTTTTGGTTTATAAGATTCAAGGTCATTATTTTAAATATACTCTAAATGTTATTATTAATTCTTTTCTAAGAAAATAATTTAAGTAAAATAACCCATTTAATATAATTTCATATATTTGTTAAAATATTCAGGATTTGTTTAAATTCTTGACTGGCAAATGCAGACACAGAACTGTCACTGGTTGTATTTTAAGGTACTAAACAAGGTCTACAATTCCTTCTCACTGGAAGATAAAAAGCCTACACAGGTTTAATGGTTTCCATAAAAACATAAAACACAAGATTCTTGCTAGAGAGGTAAAAGTAGTTTATTACTTGCAGCATAGAAGGAAGCATACATAGCTGATTTTTGCCAGTTCCATTGCCCTCAGTCTGAAAAATGTCACATGAACAGCCATGACAGAATGTGTTTGCAGTAAGTTATGTTATAGGAAAACAACCTAAAACATTTTGAGAAGACAGAAATCATACCTACTGACACTCTGGAGCAAAACACTGTATTTTTTTTTCCTCCCTTAAGTTCATAACCAAACATGTGATTTGTTCCAAGGAGATATAAGATATCTATTTTTCAATATTATTGAATTTTCAATCATCAGCTAATCTAGAACAATGTCAGAACCTATCTCTACTCATAAAATAGGAAAATAAGCATTAAAACCCATAGAAAAATTACATCCTGAAACTATTTTCTTATTTCAAATATTTCAACTCATATATATTCATAATATGTTGTTATTCATGTGCTTATGTGTTTAAATATGTTACATTATTTTAGACATTATAGATCACTGTTTTGTAGATTAAATATGAGTATATTATTTCAGTTTCTAGTTCTGTTTTCTACTTATATGCATTCTCTGGCAGAGAAAGACACATCTCTTAACTAGGGTTTCATTAACTTTGTCCCGGTAATAAATGACAGATTGATATAACTGTTAAATACATGAGTATTTTGCACATTCATCTATATATTAGAACATATACACAAACACCAAGATTTGAAGGGACAATGTATAGTTGTCAAAAATGCTACCAAGGGAGGGGACAAACTCCTTGCGATCAAATTTCGTCTTCAATGTTGTTGTCTATGTGGAATTTGGTAAGTCACTCCACTTTTATCTCAGTTCTTTTCACCCAATTAAATTATACTCCCAACAACAGTTAACTGTGTTGATCAAATTAATTAATTACAACATCTACTGATAATTACTATGTTTCATAAGCAAAATATCAATTATTAACCTTTTAACTTTTGAACTTTTGTGCTTTATTTTCAGTTTTATGCTTATTAGTACATGTTTGCTGTACATAAATGTTGCATTCACTTTGAGTAGTTGGTACATGCACACAACAAATCTATATATTTTGCATATTTTTGGCCTATACACGTGGTAAATATCTGCATATTTCAATTCCAAAATGTTATTTTTATGATTTTCTAGATGTTTACAATTCTCTGTTGACTTTTTATGTTATAACTCTACCCTCAAAATACTAAATGTACATGTTAAAGTATTCTGAATCTCTTGAAATGTTTCAAAGAGATTTTAATTATTCAACTTTTCAGTTTTGATACTATTTCTATCTTTACGAAAGTAAATATTAGCTGGCTAATTTAAATTATTCAACATCACATTCTTTGCATTGAAGCCTAAAAATTTTATTTCTCTCAAGTTTTATGAAGATGACTCAGATTTATGACTGTATTTTAGTAGTCACTGATCTCTAGGAAAAGGCAGAAATACAGCTGAAGTGTTTAAAGAAGTTATGACTTCTTTTGGTGTGAAGTTCTTTGATGTCTTTGTATATTCTGGATCTTAGGCCTATGTTGAAAGACCAGCTTCCAGAGAACTTTCACAACTGTGCAAACTGTCTCCGCACTCAGTAATTGATCTTTGCTGTGCAAATGCTTTTCATTCCATCCCATTTGTCACCTTTTGTAACTACTTCCTGAGCTGGTGGAGTTCTGTTCAGCAATTTATTGTGTGTACAATTCTTCCTGTCTGCTTTGAAGCCAACCACCTGGATTGAATCCTTCAAAAACTATGTGCCAAATTAAAACTCTCCTGCTTTAAGTTTCACTTGTGAGTTATTTCCCAGTGACAGAAAAATGACTAATGTGTGAACTGCATGGACACTAGCCATGAGGTAAGCACAAATGGCCAATAACCATATTAAAAAATGTTCAACATCTTCTATCATCAGAGAAATATAAATTAAAATTACACTGAAATGTCTGCTCACACCAGTTCAAATAGCTTTCATTCAAGAATACAAACCGCTATAGAGGCTGGTAACGTCGCAATGAATAAAGGAAACGAACACTCATCATGGGAATATAAACTAGTATAACCACTGTGGCAGTATGGAGACACCTCTGAGGACTAAAACTAAAACAACTGTACAATCAGGTATGCCCTTCATTGTGACATAACTGAAGGAAGGAAGATCCTCATAATATAGATACTTCTATATATGTGAGCACTAACTTTTTAAAAAACTGGACAAAGTAGCTATGATTTTTAAGTAACAGTAAGAAAATGCATTTACTTCAGACTCCTCAGTGAGAAAATAAAGCATTTCCATTTTCTTACTTATTATAAAATATAGTTTTAATTAAATATAATTTCTATACTTAAAAGTTCCTATAGTTTAATCTGAAATTTAGTTAAAGTTGTATGTATTTCTCTAGTTTAGATATAGTAATTTTACTTTAAGCAAAATTTGGCTTTAAAAATTGGTAGGTTTTAACTACTTTTCACTACTTCTCTGTGTTTTGAAGTCAGCTCCTAGCATTCAACTATTTATGAATATACATTTGCAAGGACATGTATTTAAATATTGTTTGCCCAATAAATGCCTTACATAAAAAATTCAGTCAATTACAACTTGGCTCATTACTAGGAATATGCTCATCATCCTAGAATTCTGTATCATTTGGTCATTTGAAGGCAATTACAAAACTATTTTCTACAATATGAATTGTGGTCTAATTAAACTGGCCTCTGGGCAGCTATGCTCAGATGGATAAGCATCATTTCTTGAATTCCCGCAATACTAGTCTGATCTTTATTTTGCTGATTTCCTGTGTTTTCTGCCAACTTAAACTGTTTTTAATATTTTAATATGACTCAATACTGAAATAAAAACTTTGGTCAGCAAAAATTCAGCAAATCAGTCTTTGAAATTGGTAAGAACATAAACTTTGCAAAAATGCTAAAATATAAGAAATAAAATATATACCTTATGAACTGGAAATAGAATTATAATTAATTACTTACTTGATATACTTTGTTCAAATGCACATCTATAAAAAAGTGGACAGGTCAACCTAATGTTTATTCCTTTAAAACACAACATAACATAAATATGTATTTTTAAAATATATTTAATTATACAACTTAAATACAGGAAAATTTACTTTCTAGAGAAATAATACTTCAAATATTTTCAATTTGCTTTTTAAACAATGTAAATTATTATTACTTACAAAGTGTTACTATTATATGAATAGTTTTTTGTAACTTTAAGCAGTATAGCAACATGTCTAGATAAGATAGAAACATGTTTTTCAGAGACTTACTGTAACATTAAAGTAATACAATCAAAACCTTTTATCATTTTTAAAATAAAATATTTAAACAATTATTTAATATGTACTAATATATGAAATTGGTTTATGTATAACACATTTTGTGAAAGAAATATAAGAAAAATATCACAAATTTAGAGTTCATACAATATACATATTTGATATCATTTTAAATTATGAGTTACATAAAATATTATAAACAAATTGAAAACTTACAGACTAATGACATTCTATATATGGTGCTCAAATTTAATGGACTAAACACTGCTATAATTTGCTTAAATTTGTCTCAATAAAATAAACATAGTTTTAGGGGTTTTTTTTTTTTTGGTTTTTCTCTGCATGGAGAACACTGTGACAGTTAATTTTAGGTATCAACTTGAATATAACAAAAATTTATATTCTGGAAAAACACAGTGTTAGATGTGTTGGTGACAGTGTTCCCAGAGAGGTAAACATGTGATTTTGTACACACGAGGTATAGGAGACCTTACTATTTATTATCTCAGTCACATTAGTCATTCCATCTTATCAAAAGACACAAGCAACTGTGTCTGGCCAAAAGGCTCTTCAAACCTTACCTCATCGCAGAAAAGTTTATTGGACTGTACTGCCATGGAGAATATATGATATTTCAACAATACTGGCTACATATGTTCCCAAAGTTGGTTCACATAGCTGAAATCTATAGTTCTGTCCATGTACTGACATATTTTAGCTATACTAAATGTCAGTTTTATGTTTTGTAAATGCTGAAATGTAGTCTATATTGTTGCCTAGCAATCCCCCAAAAAATTAATGATCAATTTTATCCTGATGAGGGATAAAAGTTCTATTCTTGAACCTAAAAATTAAATAGATGGTTCCCAGTTTTACTGTGCATAGAGAAAAGAAAGAAGGATGAACAAACACAAAGCGCTCTGTAAAGAATACAAATTTTAAAAATGGGCAATATTTCTAAATGGCCATAAGAAATATATTTGCCACACATAAAGTTTGATACTGGAGAACAAGATATAGAAAACACTGGAGAGATTTGAGTTATTCTACAGCCATATTACTTACCAATAAATAATTACTATAAAAGGCCATAGATATTTCTGCAGGACTTTGTATGCAATGAATTGATAATATCTTAAATATGTCTGTGTCTGTGATGTTGCTCTCTATGTTTTC
Organism: Dolichotis patagonum; assembly: GCA_004027295.1. Classification (NCBI taxonomy): domain Eukaryota; kingdom Metazoa; phylum Chordata; class Mammalia; order Rodentia; family Caviidae; genus Dolichotis; species Dolichotis patagonum. Next base: position 8,806 of record PVJX010014486.1, on the reverse strand, counting down.
TTTCTGAATGACTACTACATTTTTAAACTTTCTGTTGTAAAATAATATGAAAAAAATATATTACTATAAGCTATTTAGCAGCTTAACACTATATAAAATAAATTTTAAAGACAGCTAATTATTTACCTTCAAGTTGGTTTCTGGGAGTTAAATATTTGATATTCTTTTTGAAAACGATCTTATATCATTAAATACACACTTTATCTCTGACCTTTTTCTTCACTTCTCTGGTTTAAACAATTTTATTTATTTAACTTTCTAATCACTGTGAAAGTGATGTTTCTTTTCTGAATATTTTCATGCATACATTCAGTCTTCAAAGGAAACACTTCTTTACTGAATATCATTCCTTTATACTACTGGAAATTACACAAGATATTAAGTACCAATGTGATAAATCAGTTTCCATGAAATTCATGAAAGGTATTTTTCTCATTTATTTGACACTAAAAAGTATCATTCATTGTTAGTCATTAGTAAATTAAGTATAGCCATAATAATCATTGACACCATGAAATTAAAGTAATCTAGTATTCAAATAATAATATAGGTTTCATTTACATGTCGATTTCTCAAAATTTTACGAGTGACTATAATATTTTAATTTGAATAAGTATAATTTCCTTATAGTCTTATTTCTAAACTAAAATTTTCAAAAGACAAAGAACTGAAGTACTCTTTTACTAAACATACAGTTTTCAGAGATTTGAACAGATATTCTATGTATAGATAGATGTCAATCAAAGTTCATTTAAAATTTGATATAAATTTAAAATATCTTAAACAATGTATGCATAATTTTATAATTGTTTTTCATTTCATAGCAAACCTTTGAATTTAAGATGTGAGATCTAATTAAAATCTAGATTCCACAAGCACTGTGCAAAAGCAGAGAGCCAGTCAGACAACTTTTTGTCTGTTCCCCTGCCTGAATTTCAGCCTAGACACTTTTTAACTGCTCTGAAAGCCCTAAGGACTCCTGTTTATTTTTTTGTATCTCACATGAACACAACCTTCGACTTCTTTGAGTATCTAACAACTACTTTATGATGAGAATGATCAACACTAATTACTTATATGTCAGACTTTTAATTTAATAACTCATTTAAACTTTGCTATGACCCTAACCATGGCAAATTATATTATCACCTTCATTTTTGTCCTAATGAGACTGAAGAACCCTGGGAATGTAATTGAATTTTCCATAGCTGTACAGCAAGAAAGATGCAACGCCACTTCTGAATGTAGGCCATCTGGATAAAGCCAACACTGTTTCTCTCTTTCCGGAAGCCACGGACCATAAAATGAGGTAATTTTCTGGCACCTCACAACCTACCACATTGTACATAAGCCAAGCTAGACAGGTTTGGTACCCAGTCACTTAAGCAGAAGCACATTTATTTCACTAAGAGTTTGTGGCAAAATAAAAGTGTTCATTTAGTTTTTCAAGCAAGGATTACCTTACATTGGACAGCATTTAACACAGAATTCAGGGCACAAATTGATATGTAAAAGTCATGGAGATATAAGCGGTGGGCAGGTGTTAACCTGCAGACTCCATCTTCTCTGTACTCATAAATCTTCCCAAGTAGTGACAAATATTTCCATAAAAACATTCCAGCATCCTCAAGGCTCACATCTACATACTTAATAACTGCTCATAATTTCCTTTTATGGAAAAATTAATGAAGAGATATTCTGTGGATGATGGTAGGTGTGTTGGCACCGAATTACTGCTTAAATAAATTCTCCCATTTTATTAAGCAACAAAGTTGTGGTCTGGGGGATGGAAGAAGAGAATAATACACCTGACTTCTCTCTACTGTTTTGTCACTTAAAGAGTAATTCTAAAGATTCAGTTACAAATTGTAAGCATTGTGAGATCGTAAATATTCAGTCCGTGTCCCATATTCTGCAGTTGCTCTCTCTTATTTTCATTATTAGGTTTTCAAGTTCATGTGCTTCATTAAGGAATAGATGAAAATCATTTATTTTTTTATTTTTTCTATTTTTAAAATTAGTAGTATGGAAATATGTTAATCTATACAAAAATACAGAGTAGTTTGACACATCACTCAGTTTTTCAGACATTTTATATGCCAATGTTGTTTTAATGCAGTTAATATATAGGATACTTAAAGTCGGTCAAAGCCCATATGTTACTTCTTCTAAGAATATTTCATTAGCGTCTGTAAGGATGTATTTTTTTTAACATATCACATTACCATTATCTAGACAAAATGAGTCATTCTTTAATCTTGTAGATTATTCAGGGTGTCCATTCATCCAGTTGTCTCATAAATAATCTATTTTAGTGGTTGATCTTTATAATTTTCCCTGACAAGATCCAGATATTGCAATTTGTTCATTTTCACATTAAATCTCTTTTCAGATTTTAGACCCTGCTTGTCATCATATTGTTCCCTTGCAAAGTCATTAAAGGAATTAAATTATCTTGTAGAGTATTTGGGATCTGAATTGTCCCGTTACAAACTTACAACGCTTTTTCTCACATTCTTCAGGCCCTTTTAGCAGTAGAAAATAAATTTAGAGTGAAATAAAGAGTGCTAATAAGTTTTCATTTTTATTTTGGTTTGAATAGATATTGTATTTTTCTATCAAAATGTACATATGTGACTATCAATGTGTTGTATTGAACATTTATGATTATTTCTCGGGTATATTAACTCATTAGTTCTATCTTTAATTATATCATATTTTCTGAGATATATCTATATTATAAACTTCTATTTAATTTTTGTGTTAAAAGTCCAAAATAATGAAAAGCATGATAAATGATAAACTTTTTTTCTTCTACCATTTTTTGAAATTTTCTTTCATTCTTCAAAGCAGAGAAAAATCAGAGTATTTTGGAATTTATTAAGAACTGATGGAACTTACACCCCCGGTGGTGGGGCTGGCTAGAAGGCAGTGAGTTCCCACTTGGAATCCTCCATTACATGGCAGAGGGCAAGCTGGCTGCAGGACAGTGAGTTTTCACTCTTCTACCACCCCCTCCTATAGTGGGATCAGCTGGAAGAATGTATGAGAGATGGGAACCGCAAGACCCAGGGCAACAGCCCGGCACACAGATGCACACACACCTTAGAGAGTGAAGCAATCAACAAGGCTAGCAAGGAAGAAGTGTCTGAATCAACAGTAAGGAGACAGCAGTTGGACTCTGGAGATCTCTGTCAACAGAAGCCCAGTCCCAGACCCTACATACAGAGGACAAGCCTGGCTCTACGTCCAGTACATCTCTGCCATGTAGCATGGACACTATCACAGAACTGAAAATGCCAGAATAAGGTAAGTTTTGGGATAGCTATGAAGAACTAGCTACATTCAGAGGACAACCTTGAGGAATGGACATCTCATGTCCTCCCTGAGAGAGGCCTCAATGCTAGTGGTTGTTGTTCTTTTCTTTTTTTTTCCTTTGGAATTCTGTATTGTTGCTACCCTTGTTTCTGTTTTGTTTGCTTGATTTTTTTCTTTCTAAATAAAATTTTTTAAAAACTGCCATTGAATGTATATGCAACAGATTGAAGAAAGGAAAGGACAGAATTTCAGGTATTGAAGACAGAATTGCAGCCTAAAACTTGACATATAAAAATTGTAAATATTCTGTATCTGATTATGTGAAACTGTACACACATTCTAGCAAATCATAACCTTGAATAGGCAAATTCTTACATATATACACATATATTCTTTCATTATGAAAGAAAATAAAATATTATTTATGTAAAGTGTATTTCATACTGCATCAGTTTACAAATAAATACTGAACATTTTAATGCTTAATAATAGTAAAATGAGCAATTTGCAGGGCTTTTATTTTTTTACTTAATATTAAAACTCACAGGTCATTCTGTATTTGTCTATTGCAATATTCTCTTTCCTTTAAAAGCTATTTAGTGCACGTGTTATGTGACACATTTGTAAATATGCTTAGCATGCATCACTTTCCTGAGGGACAATTATATTATTTACAGAATCATACTATTACAAATATGAGTAAACATAAAATCCCTGTGTGTATATTTTAATAAATTTGTAGGTGTACATTTCAAGTAATGTTTTTAACTCAAATATTAGAACTCTTTCATGGGAGTTGTATTATTTTTTTAAATTCCCAATAACTGCATATGTGAGTGGCTCTTTCCTTTTGGTCTCACTAGAATCAGTAAAGCTTTGGACTTTTATTAATCTACTCAGGGAAAACCAGTGTTTCGTTATAATTTTAACTTTCATTTCTCTTGTTTTTTGAAATCTTAATGTTTATATATGTGTAAGAGTGTAATTTGAAGTTACATTTCTATTCCATGGACTTTTTGCCTGTCTGTATGATTAAATGATTAGCCATTTTACTCTGAATTTAAAAAAGCTCTTTGTTTATTATAGGCCAATAACTATCTTTGAGTTTTATTTCTAAAATAATTACAAAATGGACAATTTTTAATATATTGAATAATTGTCCCAATAAAATGCATATTCCAAAATGTAGCTTTAATACATTACTATTATATACACAAGACATTTAACATAACTCATATTCTGATTAAAATTCAAAAGGAGAAAGCTTTTCTACACTTTGAGACTAGAATCTTTAAAATCATTACAATCCATGTACAGTTACATGGCCTAATTCTATATTAGAACATTCTGAAGAAGCAAGTGATCCTTAGAATGTTTCTGTGAAAACTCTCTACAATGACAGTGACCATACAGCACACAGTGGCTTCAGTATCATTGGAAAGTTATGGTCACTGTACCTGCGGGGAAAATTTACCTGGTCTAGCTAATAGCACAATGCAATATTAGTGCTGTCACTATTCGACTTACATCAAGCTTTTCTTCTCTTAAAAATTCTATTAGCAAAATTATATTTCACAATTAATATTGATCTGCATTAAAAATAAAAAGAAGAAGAAAGGAAAACTAGAGGGAGTTTTGTCACGTAGAACCCTACTACAGAAATTGGCACCAGAAGCAGGTGACTATTGGGAATCAATTGTCATGAAGTGAGGTTTTGATATTTGTTTTATCATCTTTTTCTGGTTTTACTTTTTTAGGTACAAGTTTACAGGATGTCGTGTTTACATGCTCTGTGGGAAGTTGGTACATATAGATAACACATTTCTTTCTTTACACCTATCTGCTCTTCTCCCTCCCTTCTCCTCCATCTCTTGGTCCCTTTCTCACCTGTAGAAGATTTTGCTCCGTTTTTCCCATTGTCTATCTTTCATTTCACTCTTCAGTTTGTTCATATTTAGGTTTCTTGTACGAGGAAAACTATACCATATATTTCACTTACCATTATGTTCTCAAGATCTATCAATTTTTCTAAATATGATTCATGATCATCCTTCTTTACGACAGGGTAGCAGTCTGTTGTGTATAATTAGTATATTATTTTTGTTCATCTGTTGGAACACAGATTTAGCTATTATGAATTTTCTTGCCACAAACATGACAATGCATGCATCATTATATGTCAATAACCCTTTGTGTGAAACTTCTATTTTTATCCTTTTTAGAACTCTTCATACTGATTACCGTAATGATTTTATTGGTTTACATTCCCACCAACAAAACAGAAGGTTTTTTTTTGCTCCAAGCTTTTGATTTCTTGATGATAATACGTTTCTAGTATAATATGAAATTTATGTGTTGTTTTAATTTATAGTTCTCTAATGGCCAGTGATGATGAACATATTTTATGTATTTATTGGTCATTTGTACTTTTTCTGAAAAATGTCTCTTTATTTCAATTGCCTGTTTTAAAATATTTTTATCTTGCAGAGTTGAATTGTTTGAGTTCTTTGTATATTCTAGAGATTAGCGCTCTGAGGAATAGTTAATTCATAATTTTTTTCTTGATCTGTAGATTGTCACTTCACTCTATGAATTGTTTCATTTGTGGAACATAAACTGTCTAACTTTTATATGATAGAATTTGCAGATTCTTACTGTTGTCTCTTGTGCAATTGGAGTTCAATTCAGACAGTCCTTTGTGTGTGCTTTCATGATAAAGCTAACATTAAAGAATATGGCAAGCTTTGGGATGCAAAAGGGGACAAAATATTTTTTAAAATGAATTTATTCTTTTATTTGTCTATTGAAAATTTTAAGGACCTGAGTAAGTTTTGGAAAGCAAACCATAAACAATCTGGAAACTATCATAATTCAGGGTTCGTTGACTCCTTGTAACCTGGAGAATTTACATAAGGCTTTTAAATTCAAAGGCTAAAACATTTCATCCATGGTATGTGCTCATAGCTAGTACCTTTACTATCCTGTTTATGGATGCTCTATTCAGCTTCCAGAAATGCTGATTTTTCCAGGACATCAAAATTTAAACTTGAAAAATTGTCAAATTATATCATTTAAGATATTAGTTTTGTAAATAGTTTAAGGTGCAATATAAGGCATTTTCTAGAAAACTGTAGTACCCTGAGAAATCAAAAGAGACATTGCAGGGAATTGGATGAACCCAAAGGCCACCTCCCCAATCCTGCAAACCCTCCCCCTCAGGCAGATAATGCCATGGAATTGTTGTTTACTTACCTCTTGCGCGACTTTGCAGGAGAGCTCACTTCTTGTTATGACTGAGTTTCATTCCTCAGTCTCTGTCTTCCAACACTCAGGTCCCAGGACATGTAATAGAAGTGAATGTTTGCATGAAAGATGGAAATATTTTAAAAATTTGGATAGTGTTTTGGAATAGTTACTGATGATGTTAGGCTATAGAAATTAAAATATAATTTTGTATCAAATAAACACCAGTATTGATATTCTTGTTGAAGTTTGCATTTTCATGTGCTTCTTGTGTGGTCATTTGATGTTTTTAAATCAGAAACTTCTGACCTTTGAATGACAACTGCTTACTCTTACTGTATCTGACTGAAAAAATAATGTTCTTAAATTTTCCTGTATTTCAATGGCTTGCCTCTGAAAGGAAATTTTATGATACGATTACAAGAAGTTTTATGTATGTCTTTCTTAACCTCATTTCTGGGGAAAAAATACTCCACACACACAAGTTAAAGGAGGAGAGATTTATTTTGGCTCACAGCTTGTAGAGGTTTCAGTGCACAATCAGTTGATTCCAAGGCAAGATAGGCAGGCAGAGGGGCATGATAGGGGAGGAACAGTTCACCGCATGACATACAAGAATTAGGGAGGAATCAAGGAAGGGACAGTGATACATACTCTTCCAGGCCACAACCACAGTGACCTACATTTTCCTACCAGTTTTCACCATACCATATAACACCTAGATTAATCCACTGATCAGTATCACATCAGTATGATCCAATCACTTTCTAAAAGCCCCAACTATGAGTGCAAGAGGTTTGGGGGAGACATCTAGATATAAAACATCACAATTGGAGAACTGTAAATATTATATCCATTCAAGGACCAGATTTAATTCCCAACACCTTGTACACTAAAAAGGGTGACCAGCTGCTAAGACAAATAACAACACATATGATGTTGAAAAATAAAACTGTTTTAGCAGACCACTGTCTATGTGATTGCTAACTGATAAGGAAACATGGCTGTGATAGAGTAGCTTATATATAAAATGAGCGAATTCAAGAATACTGCAGAAATTCACCGTAACTCTGGTAACTTATTGACAGTACCTTTCTGTATGGTGTAATATATTAAGTTCTAATCAGTGATATTTTCCATAGACTATGCTACTTTTAAATTTCTCAAACCTTACAACTATAGGAATGAAGCACCATCATTAGTCATCCAGGAGGAGCATCTTTCAGTGCTACAAGCCTGGACTATTACAATGATATCTGGATGAACACAATATTCAAGGAAACTAATCAATAGTATGTGAGCACAGAATGGGGGTATATTTATCAGAAAGAAACAGGAAAACTAATACTAATCAGTATTCTTCTAGATTTAAATTCAATCTCTGGGAAAATGCAAAAACAACTTAGACATTCACATGGAATGAGGAATGCATGTAGTAGAAGTTAGAGCCACCAGTGGTCACAAAGTAGAGGCTAATTGTGAACCTCTGCAATGAGATGCATTTTATATAAATTTAGCACATAATATGTGAACAAAAACACAGTCTAAATTCTTACATGTACGTGGTAAAACCATAAATTTACCTTCAAATCAGAGCTTCTGTTGGATTTTACTTTCTGTATACATCATGTCAGGAAGTGAAGCAAGGAGCACCCTCCAGATGTGCAGCAAAATCAGAGCCACATGCATTTTCCATGCTGGGAGTCCCAGCTACTGTAATTAGGCAACGTGAGTATTTTTCAAAGCTCCCACTATCCAAGAATGGATATCTCAGCGCAGTACTAGCTAGTTCCTTCATTCCTAAAATCACCCATAAGAAATAAGGGCCAATAACTTCCCAATAGCAAACTTTACAGGCTACTGATTTACTTATTCTCTGGTATGTACAATCGGCACACTAATATATCCTGCAAACCGTGAGCTAACACAGTTAAGTATGTAAGTACTTCCTTGTGTACTAAGCTGAATCAGTGAAAGTGGATTTGGCTAATATGGTAGGGCATAATGTTTCTTCATCTTAGCTTTGGACACTCAACTCCATTTTCTGCTTCTAAAATGACTCCAAGTGATGACAGAAAAGATTTGTATTGTTTCCAGGGAAGATTAGTTCATAAGTACCAATGTGGATTCTCTATTCTTTAGGATGGTCCCTACTAGACAATGCTTCTGCACATAGACATTTTGAAGCCAAAGCCATTCCTTGAGTGATTGTATATATATATATATATATATATATATATATATA
>PVJX010014485.1:0-44754 GCA_004027295.1 Dolichotis patagonum | reverse complement strand
CCTACCATGCTTTTTTTTTGTTCTATTACCATTGGTTCTGTCTACCACATCGTGTCTCATTGGAATTTGAATATGTGTGATAGTTCAAACAAATTTTTTTCTTTTTTATCAAAAATGAGATATTATAGTACCCATTGATCATTTTCTGTTATTCGCTTCAGAAAGCCTTGTAATTCTTTCACTATATGCATGGTTTTATACTATTGTGTTATGTTTGATATTATTGTAATTGAAACTATGCTCAACTATAGCAGAGTAAGAGATATGGTGTTAGCTACTGTTGATGTCCAGTTGACTGAATGTAAAGTACTGTGTTGCCTATGTTGCCCTGTTCTTATCTGCTCTGTACTGCCCCCTTTTGTTTTATTCTCTTTTAAATTAAAAAAAAAAAGAGAGAGAGATCTGTGTATTTATAGTATGGCGCTTTTGTGCCAAAAGTACCCTGGAACCACTGAGCTTCCTGAATTTGACAGTGATTGTCTCAAAGACATCACCCCTTGTGAAGTTGATGTCTGACTTCTTTTTTGGCACTAGTTTCTGGTGACAGGTATTTTGTTTCCTTTTAATGAGGATGGCATTCCTAAGGTTGAGCAATAAGCGTAGCTCAATCACTGCCATAGCAGACTGGCCACCAGCTGTCAGTCAGGAAGCCTGTAGTGCCAGTGTTTTCCCTTGTGCTTCTGGCTCCAGGTGAGATCCAGGAGCAGAAAGGAGGAGGGGATGCAGGTTGTATAGGACACAAAACCACATCTGGATGTGTTTTCAACAGTACCCTTTGACCTGATCTGATTTGCTGTTCCTTACTGCAAGGCCCTTACAGAGTTCATGGTCTTTGTTAGTCTGAGGGGCCCTATTAGGTGCCATTGACCTGTTAGATGTACCATAGGGAAGAGCTGGTACCGCATCCATCTCAGACTGTTATTGTCCCCATGATTTGTGTTGTGGGGCTTCTGAAAGTCATCCTCATTTTCACAGACTCCACAGGAAGTTAGCAGATCTTCCCTTTCCTGGCTTGCAGATCTGCCATCTGTCCAGGGTTCCATTCCCTGATCCCTTTCCTCTGCTGTCTATAGAGGGCATGGTAAGGGACAGGGCATAGTATTCCCAGCAGGACTCTGCTTCAGTGACTCACTGGAACAGTCACCCTTCATTGTCTCCTATCTGTGGCGTCTTCTAGTCGGGGTGTTGCATAAGGTATTTTCTATGCCTGGTATTCATCTTAGAACTCAAGTAGTTAATGCCCAGAGCCTTTTAAAGCTATTTTACCTACCATGGGCTAGAGGAGTCCATTTTCAAAAGCAAAGCTGAGCGCTGAGTTGGTTCTTTATAAATTGCAGCAGGAAACCTTAACTCCTTCCTGAGGAGGAGGCACCAGGAGGAAGAGGAAGGTGAGGAGGTGACGAATTTCTATAGTTGATACTGTAAATGCTATACCATTATTGAGTAACAGAGTTAGGAAAGCCATTTTAACATAAAGTACAGGAAATCTAAGTTCAGATGGTGACACTATAAGGATAGTCAGAGCTTGTAAAAGGAAGGAAGGCCAGGACAAAGAACACCAAAGCGAATTCCCAGAAGCCACCAAAACCCCAGGGGAAAACAGATACAATCATCTCTTCAAGAAGAGGAAGCCAGGGATATGATGTGTCCTAATTCTTCTTCAACTACAATGAGAACTTTGAAATGAGACTTACTGGTACTAAAATTAAACACAGAATGTCCTTATTATCGAGATTGACCATAAAAGGTAAGGAGCTAGGCTGCTAAGGTCCAAATAGCAAGTTTGAAAAGACAGGGTCAGGGTAGGGGACAGAACTCTGCATCCGGTGCCCTGGAACTGCTAATCTGAGATCTGCAGGGTGTACACAGCTGCTCTAGGCCCTGGGGTAGCAGGGGCCTGAGGTTTCAGTTCACCACCAGATCCCAGACCCAGTTCCCTCACTGGCTCAGACATTCACCGCACAGTAGAGTGAGCACACAGTACTGCCACTAACACTGTAAAGAAGATGCAGCTTGTCTCGTCTCTACCTAAAGTTACTCTGTGATGGGGATCAGTGCTCAGGAAGAGATACCAGGAGCCTTGGTCTAAGTCATGACCCCCGCAGCCACAGCCGTGGCCTTGATTCCTAGTAGGGGTTGGGGCTACAGGGCATCCTGTAGGTACATTTTCAGCCTGTCCTGTCCTGTATTGTTCTGACCTTAAGCAAATGAAGAGGGACTGGGCAGAGTAGACAACACACTGTAGGAGAAAAAGAGGTGTGGACACAAATGCTGCAAACTAGGAAGGGGTCTTGTTTCAACCTGAAGACTCTTGTTTTTACTTTATCCACCAAGTCTCAGGAAACAGGAAGCTGAAGGCTCATGTGTGAGAAGAGCCAGAGGTGCCCAGGGTCCCCTCGGGAAGTGCACATGAGGACCAACTGCAATGCATGAAACATGCTGTGATGGTCATTGTATTTATTTTTGTCTCCTCCTTCAAATACCTGTGTGCTTTATAACTAGCATTCAGTCACTGCACATGTAATTAGCAAATGCAAAGAATACAAGTGTTCCAGGATTTGCTCAAGAATGATTTTATACTAAGGAGGGCTGCACAATTACAGATTATGAGGGAACACAGGAGGAGGCCTGGCAGGGACACAGCAGATCCAGAGGTGTTACAGTACCCAGGCATCCACTTTACAGGGCTTTCCTGGGTCCTCACGCTCCACCACAGTGTAGGTACAGTTCTCCTTGTGGAAATAGGACTGGCAGTTTTCGTGGTCGTATGCCACAGGTATAGCAGCTCTGTCATGGAGAGAAGATCGAAGCCAGTTAGGACAAGCCAGCCAGCCCAGCCTGCTGTACCTCCAGTTCTGTGTGCAAAGCAGCTCACATTCCTGTTGGTTGGATTGACCCTTACTAATCTATGACACACCTGGGGTGGCAGACCCAAGGTGGGTCCTCAGGAACCTGGACCACTTTGTACTACAGAGTCACACAGATCAGCCCTCCTGTGGGCCCCATGTTCCTCTCTGCATGCATAGAAGGCAGGAGATTTTCTGATAGGCCCACGGCAGGTCTGCCACACGCTTTGGCCAGGAGGCACGTTCCAGCCTGGCCCTTCTACCCATCCCTACGCAGGAAGTGACTTATACTGCTGCAACTGAGAGAACTTTTCCCACCCAGTATGGCTTCCTATTACCAACAAAAGCAAGGAGCCATCCCAGCAGAGGGTCACAGATCTCAGGGAGAAGATGATCCCCCTGAGGCCTCCTTCTTGGAAAATCCACTGCACCCTCAGTGTTGTAAAGAGTTTAGTGTTCATAACTCTTTGAAGTCCATTCCAGGATCTTGGATACAAACTTCCCCAAGTGGATAGAAGCAGCCTGGGGCAATCTTTACCTTCATTTGGTGATGTTGTACTTCAGATTTAGCCAAAAAGGATGTTTTATCTTCTTCCCATAACCCTAGGAAATGTGGCTCCTCAGTGATTTCAGGGCCGTGATATTGGCACTTGCATTCATTGGTGATGCACTAAAGAGGAGGGCAGATGTGTGCCCATGGTGCGCCACACACTGGCCAATGACCAAGGGGACAAAGTACCACAGGGCCCTGCGGGTGTCATTCTGTGAATGGATGCATTCTGTGACTCATGTCGTGGGTTCTAAGGTCCTGGTTTAAATAAGACTGAGAACTGTTAAGCTGTACTGCAAAACATTCTGAAGAGTCTTTTTGGGATGGAATAGTGACTGTGCTAAGATGTCAATCTCACAAACTGACAACAAAAAGACACTACAAAGTTTCATATCCACTATACAAGAGGGGACATAAAAGAAAAAGAAGTTGTGATAAAATATTCTTGATTACTACTTTTAGACAGTAGGCAATAAGCTCAGGGATTTTTCTGGTGTACTTTCCAATAGTTTACAATTAATATGTTCTCTTCACACATATAACAAAATGTCATTTTAAATCTTTTAAAATTCAGACATGGTAGGTTTTAAGGTGGGAATATAACATAGTGCAGCCACAATGGGAAACACTCAGGAACTCCTCGAGGTTAATACTTAGTTGCATACGGCACAGTAATTCTATACAGTGGGGAGACCCCAGAGACTTGGTGCCCCAGAGCTCAAACACACTTGTATATTCCCAGCAGTTATTCACTGTAAAGAAAGTGTAGTCATCCCCAAATCCCTCCACAGGCAAAGGAAGAAGTCAAGCGTGAGTTGACAGCATTCTGGGCTGTTGGTGTGTTGTGAAGGAAGGAAACCCTAACACGTGGTAATGGAGCTGAACCTCAAGCAGTAGCTAAGGGAAACATCCACACAGCAGACAAGCATCGCAGGTTTCACTGCCACGATCTACAAGAGGGAAAATCAATCAGACAGAAGGTGAAGCGAAGGATGCAGGGGGGCAGGAAAAAAGAATGGAAATTGCAACTTAAAGGACACATTTTGGGTTTGAAGTCAATAAAAACTCTTAGAAAAAGCCACGAGTAGTGGGATGCTCTGGATACCTGTACCACCAGCTATTAGGGATGGTGAGACAGAAGGATCAAAATATTTCAATGGCTGCATAGAGAAAACCCTGGGTTTTATCCAATGTACCATTCTTTAAAAAGCAAAAAAAAACAAAAAAAAAAAAACAAAAAAAAAAACTGTAAAATTTTTGAAAATAGTGATGATTACACAATAATGTGAATGTTACTCAATGCCAGTGAAGTTTAAACTTGATTAATTTGAAATTTTTATATACTATATAATTTACTGTACTATATAATTTACTCCAGTAGAAAAAAATAATTTAAAATAAAATAGTGATTATTTAAGGACACCTAAACCTTTTACGTGTGTCTGACACATGTATAATTGTCAAGACAAGACCACAGTGCAGAGTCCAGTGTCAGTTACTACAAAGACGAGGTCAACAGCAGGGCCACGAAACCAACACAGAGCTGTAACAGGTAGCCGTCAGCCACTGACACACCTAAAAGGCTGCTCTGAACACTTCTCCCAGGGCATCACTGATGCCTTGCATACTTTCTCGCTACCTTTGCTCACAAAGTTCCTATTCTGGGTATCTTCTAAGGTCAAGGCAATGGTGACTATCACACTGAATTTTAGAAAAGTGTCTGACAGTTTCCTGTCCTTAGAAACCTATGTGCATATGGGTATTTCCAAATAAACATAATGAACAGAAACAAAACTTGGGTAGAACTGAACCAAGTGCCCATCCACAGGTGAAGGCTAAGCCCATGTTCTGTCCACATAGTGCAATATTAAGGACCTTGAAGAGGAAGCACATTCTTACACACTCTGCAGCAAAGGTGAACCTTGAAGACATTGTTCTAAGTTCAGTAAAGTAGTCTCAACAGGTCAAATACTTCATGCATGCAGGTATATGAGACCATAGAGCAGTGATACTTGCAGATACAGAAAGGAGGACACGGTGGCCAAGGGTGGGTGACAGGGGAAGAGGAGGGAGGACTGCATGTGTGCTGAGTTTTAGTTCCGTATGATGAAAGGACTCAGGGGATGAGACGGAGGCTTCTGCACAACAGTACGAGTGTACTAAATCCACTTGATCTCTGAATCCACTTGATCTCTGCAAGGTACAGGACTGAAAACTTCAACCCTCCACCACATCGAGTGAGCCCTCGTGTAGACTCTGTGGAGTCCAAGTGATGATCATGTGTGGATCCAGATTCTGAAGGGACGCTCTTGGAACTTTTTCTGGGGTAGTGACCGTCAGGATGCTGGGCATATAGGTACAGGGCACAGGCAGGAGAGCTCTGTCTCTGCTCCATTTTACTGTGAGTTTAAGCCTGCTCTACAAATTATAGTCTGTTAGAAACACCAGGAATGGGCTTTTGAATAAGAGGCTGCTCTTTACAGCCAGCCAGGTGCCCCTGTGGACACTACTGGGTTGAGACTCACGTGTTGCAGCACGAAATTCCATCTGTATCGCAAGTACATTCCGCACAGTTGCTCGTCATCCACTTTGAGTTCATTGGGTGTGTGATTCCATCAGGATCTTTGCATTCTGAAAAAAATTCACATGGCACTGTTAGTGGAGTCCCCAAGTCATGCAACAGAAACATGGCCGTTAGGACACTGAGGTCTGCCCTTCCATGAGATGAGACACGGTTTCTAAGGCATATATTACAGCACTTCTTTATTCACCACCAGCTACATTCCAGTACTGCAAAGCCCATGAAACTGATAATATTCATGAAAGAAAACTCAAATCCTTCTATGTTTTATTTCAAAATAGACATTTCAAGAATAACTAAGGCATTCCTCTTTAATTGCACTGGAATCCTGTTTTCATTTGGTTGAGGGACTCTAAATAAAAGACTCACTTCTGCACTTTTTTAATTTGCTTTTTTTACATTTGTTCTCACTTCTGTGTGTACCTGTGAACATCTTGGGAAATAGAGAAATCAAAATCTCCAGGTGTGGGCTCATGAGGCCATCATTTCAGAACACTCACCCAGAGATCCCAATGCTTAACCAAGGTTGAGAACCACTGCTGAGACTTGGGGCCCCCATGTCCTTGCAGGATCCCCACTCTCGCACCCCTGGGCTTCCCTGAACAGGCGAGTCTCACACCTGCCTTCAAGTCACCTGAATCAGCACCTGTAGGTCAAAAAAACTCCCTTGGCTATGCATGAACATCAAACTCTGACACTTCTTTGGACTCAGCAATGCTTCTAAATGCTGAATGGTAATGGGAATTAATCAAGGAGCTTCTGAATGTGCTTCTCTGACCACAGAGATTCTTATTAATTGGGTCTCAGATAAAGCCTGAGCTTTATCTGAGACCCAATTTCAATAGATTTCTAGGAAACTCTCAGCCAGATAAACTTGAAAACAACTGTGTTATCCGCAAGCCAAGTTGAGTACCCTCACGTGACTCAATTTCTGTATCTTTTATCACTCACCTCCCTGCATAGACTTTAAGTATTTCACTTGCTACCCAATCCAGCTACCAGCTACAGTAACTGGATCAACATCAGAAATCAACTTACCATGTGGGGAGTCAGCTGGACTTCCCTCCAGGGGTATGTAATAGCACTGGGCACTGCATGATATCACAAAGGTAGCCAAGACCAGGAGGCCTCCCAGGAAAGCCTTCTGAAATGTAAGGAAAGACATGATGGAGAATGAGTGGATTCAGTGTCCACCTGGACGGCATGTCACACACAGGTCTCCTTAGGGCTCTGGGAAGTGGTACTGAATGTGGAACCTCTTCCTTCAGGTGACCCAGAAAAGCAACCAGGCTCAGAGTCACCGAGTGAACAATGGACTGAAGAATATGTGTGTCAAGAATCTCACAGCTGCAGTGCCAGTGTTCTTTCTCATTACAGAGAAAGTCTGGGAAACCCTCAAGGATCAGAAGATGTTTCAGCTGTTTACAAAACTCACAGAATGTCAAAGAATTAGGTCAGGAAAGAAGTTTTGAAAACAATAAAAATGGACAGACATGGGAAAGAACACAGAAGGAGGCTGGCAGGACCTGTGACTAGAAAGACAGGTTACAACGGTATCTTATTCACTTTCCTTATCACTGAGACACCGCACCCAACATCCACAATTTAAAAGAGAAGAGTCCTATTTTGGCTCAAAATTTGTAGCAGTTTCTGTCCTTCAAGGTCAGTCGCATGGTAAAAGGGCCTGATGAAGAGAAAAAATGTTCGTGTCATGGTGATTATGCAGCAGAGGGAGACCAAGTGACTCCAATGACTGCTTCCTTTCCCTAATTTTTGCAAGTGTAAGAGCAGCCCATGCCATTCTTTTGACTGGCTCAAGCCCAGGAGTTTTCTTTTTCTAATTTACTTTGAATTTAAAACAGAAAGGAGCTCTTCGGGGGTTTTTGTAGATTTAGAAGCAAGATTCTTCTCCAGCAGGATATAGCAAAAGGGCCCAGCAGTTCACCTCCCACATTCTTCTGACATTAAAATGACCTGGAAAAAAAAACTGACCCATGTAGCCTTCAAATGCCTATTGCATCATTCTCACTGCAAGCAAATTAAATCAGTGTCAGCATCTCTCCAGACTTGGTGAAAGGAATGTTTATGTTCTCACCTCAGCTTCCCAGGCCTGGGGTGATGCCTCAGTCACAGCCTACTTCCCTCCCCAATCTTAGTTTCCTCATTTGTAAAATAATGAATAAACTGAAGTTCTGAAATTATACTCAACTATACAAATCCCTCACCACAGGTCCCAAGATTTAGAGACACATACAAAATCTCACAGAATCCAACATGAAGGAATAACTGGAAGGAATAACTATTTAGTTCTAGAGAACAGAAATAGTACAAAATGTGTTAAGAGTTTTTGAAACTCCCAGACTTTCATTATACTGTTCACACTGAATTGCAAGTAATACCCACAACATTGAAATTTAGGTTGCACTAAATTTGGTTGCTGGTATCCAGAGGAAAAGGACATCACATCCTGTTACAGGAATGAATACACATTCTTTCTCTTTCCTTCCTTGTTTGTGTATATAAAATCACTTAGCTGATAATGTGAGGCATATGCTCTACCCTTGAGCAGTGCCCCTAACCAAGTAACCTACCATTGTGAAGAGCAGCACTCCTTCCAGACAAGCACCCAGCAGCAGTCACACAGAGTATTTATATGCAGGAGATATCAGCTCACATTAACACCATTCTGAAGGATCTCTTACCCAGAACCCACAGAGTATTTACAAAGGGCTGATTATCAACAGGAGACTATGGTCTCAGATGATATACGAGCTATCTAGCAGAGCCCCACCCTAATTACATGTTTACCTTGTCTCCAACCTAGTATGTGTTTGCCATTAACCTGAGTGGGAGAAGAAAAGAAATAGCTCTGCTTTCCTGAGGTTTAACACTATATTGGATAGACTTCCAAGCGCATGGCATGTGCTTACCTGATTTTACCAACAAGCAGTGGACCTAAATGCCAGTCACCACTGGAGGTGCTGAGGATAGTTTTCATGCAGACATAGAACACCAAATCGGGTAAGCCTGCCCTCTGCCTGGTCTTGGCTGAGGCCCAAAAGATAGTGCACTTAGGGTCTGGTATAAAAGAGCAGGAAGCCACCAAGACATGCTGTGGGCCATGGGACAGCCTTGCCCACCTGCCCAGGTTGTCCTGACAAGCAAGCCATATGGTTCAAACCACTTCTTCCTAAAAGTCTTCTTCAGTCTTCACACTTTGCTCTATGGGGCATCAAGAAACCCTTCCATTTGCTCAAGAATGATATGCTTTATGGGAAATAGTAGGGAGAATTTTCATGAAACTAAAAACAGAAGCCCCCTACAATTCAGTAATCCAACTCCCAGGGGTATGTCCAAAGGACATGAAGCAGGATATTCAAAAGTACCTGTGCTCTCTTGTCTCCTGCAGCATTACTCACAATAGCAAAGATACAGACTACTCAGGCATCACCTGATAAATGTATAAAGGAACAGTGATAGACACACGCAATGGAATACCATGCAATTATAAAATTGAAAAGTCTGTCATTTGTAACATTATGTGTTGACATGGAGATTTTTATATTAAATGAAATAAGCAGGCAAAGCCATGCCCCCATGCCTCATGGACCAGATGGAGCTGCACTCAACATGTGCCCAATGGAGCCATGCATGGGCCCCCTGACCAACTCTGTGACCAGGATTCTGGATGCTGGGCATGGCCACCTGCCAACCCTCACCTGGCTTTGTATTTCATTTCCCTTTAGCATGAAGCAGAAGAAGTGGCATCCAACAATCTGATGGTGAATGAGACCAATGCTGGGGACAGAAAGTAAGCCCAGAAGGCCAGCAGATCCAAGGAGAAATGACAGACCTGGCCAGTAGTGCTAACCCCCAAAAAACCCACAGTTATTTTTTTCAAATTTTATTCTTTTATCAGTACATGTTTGTAGGACATAAAGATTACATTCCTTATGGGGAGTTGGCATGTGTACATAACACATCCTATTTTTTTCCTGCCTTGCCCCACCTGTCCTTCCTGCCCCCAGCTATTGTGAAGTACAAAAGTAAAGTAAGGCTTTACTCTGAAAGTGACTTCTTCACACAGGCTAGGATTGGAACCCATCTACACTGTTGGTAGAAATATAAACTAGTACAGCCACTATGGGCATTAGTATGGCGCTTCCTCAAAAAACTAAAAATATAAATTCCATTTGACCCACCTATTCCCTTTCTAGGTATCTTCACAAAAGAGTTACAGACATTGTATTAGAGTAATACATGAATATCAAAATATATAGCAGCACAATTTATAATAGCTAAATCTTGGAAGCAGCCTATATGACCATCCTATAAGTCCCCCAAATTTCTTCTTATGACGACCCCACACCCATTGGATTAGGGCCCACTCAACTCTCATTTTACCCTAGTTAGCCACACCTCCAGTATAGTTATATTATGAACTACTGCAAGTTAAGGAATCAACATATAAATTTAGATGGACTCAAGCCCTTTGTACTCTTCATCCCAAATGTTCCTCACTTTCCAGCCCAGCAACTAAAACCCCACCCTGGACTCTCCACTGCCCTACCTGAGACCCCTGGCCTCTTAAACAGAAGCCCTGGAATCTCTTCCATGCTTAGCATGGCCATCTTTTCCAGAAACATCTCTGTCACTCCTAAAACTAGCTTTCAGCCTTCTGTGGTGTCCCCCAAACTATGACCCCTCAGTGCTACAGTGGTGGAATGTAGGACCTGGCAGGAGGTGTCTGGGTCATTGGGCTGGAGCCTCATGAATGGATCCATGCCTTTCTGCCCTGAGTTCTCCTGCTCATGTGTTAGGACAGTAGCCAGCAAAGCTGCCCCTTGTGTTTTGCTCTTCCACATAACCTGCTGCCCTTCATCTTCCCATATGAATTGTAATCCTAGCATCATACCACATTTTAAATTTTAATCATAGTTTCAACATGGCTTGTTACAATGAATTGCTTTTGTTTTGTTTTGAAAAAGGGTATTGATGCTGCTCAAGGATTAGGAAATCCCTCTACCACAGTCTCCCAAGTAGCTGGGACTACAACCACACTCCATTGCACCTGTCAAATAATAAAGTAACCTAAGGTGCACTTTTAAAATTCACCTGGTGATAACTCGAGATACACATAAAAGATACGAAGGGTACAAAATAATGCTCTGCCTCTAGTATCTGTGTTTCAGGAAAGAAAGGAATCTCTGTTCACTGGACTAAAAGAGCAATTGTTATCAGTTTCACAGCCATTACACCGTGTGGTTAAGTGGTGGGAAGTTACATTTTCTGACAGTGAGGTAAGCCTGGGCTGAGATAAACAGCAGGGCTGGGGAGGCACTGAACAGAATCTCCTAGGTATTTTCCAATTTGTCCACATTCTCTGCATGACAACACTCACCCATCTTCCCCTCATGGCCCATCTGCAATGTGACAAAATGACACAGAATATAGGAAACTGAAGTTGGAGATCATCACCCACCATGTGTGCTGCCGTCACATGGTACCTCATAAAATGCGAAGCACTCTGAATTTAGAAAATACAATGAGCCTTAAACATCTATAGACTTTGTATTTGTGGATTGAAAGTATTCAGGAAATATTCATCTGTACTGAACATGGACAGACTTCCATTTTCCTGTTACTGACCCTAAACAATAGAATTCATTTGACAAATTATAGCAAACTAACAAATTAATCAGGAGGAAGATAATTTCAACTCATCTCATGTCTGCACCTGGACTTCCAGTTGCTGTCACCTTCCTTCTGGATCCCTTCCCTCTTCCAGCCTGCAACTATGTACCCCAACTTCTTTCCAAGGGCTCTGTCTGTGAAGGCCAACTCCCGGTAACAAGAACACAGGAAAATGTGGAGGGGAAAGTATTCAGGACATGAGGACAGCTCCATGGCAGTCAGCAGGAGCTGTATTCCCTGATGGTACATCTCCCAGGCAGCCTAATGTTATAGCCCAAGGGCAAAGTTACAGAATAGCAAACTAAAGACATTTTATAGAAAAAAGTCATTTAGTGGCTTGTGACTATGCTCATGCTGCCTGTCAAACAGTTAGCCTGCTGGGGTCAGTCATCTTTGACTATCTGTGTCCAGCAGCTTCTTCCAGATAATGCATTAAGTCAACCTGACTGCAGCAGTAATGTTTGTGTTTTCCTACCTAAAGGTATGTGTGGTTTTTCCAAAAGGACTTCATGTCTGGAACAGACTGGCCCAGTCAAGGACACATGTAACTCTACCCATTCTCAAACCTCTTTTCCCTCTTCCCAGAATGCACCTCCCTTTTTAAGAAAATCTGTTTAAAACAAGCCTGCTTGACAACATATGACTTAATTCATGTAACCAATCATGTAATAACCTGCTATCAGCTTTGTACTTTATGCATGCAAAATGTATTTAAACTGAACTCTAAACTGACATGGGACTGTTGATTTGTAACTGATTCACACTAGCCCAGTATTGTAGTAAGTCATTTCCTTCCAAACTCCTCAGTACAGGACATTCTCCTTTTGGTTCTGGGTTTTTGAGCAACAACAGAGCCTGTTCCTTCCAATATTCTATGGAGGACCCATTTCTACATGTGTCAAGGTTATGTCAATCAACCAAACTCAAATGAGCTTAGGCAAAAGGAAATATTTTAGACTCAATATTAAGGCCAGAAGTGAACCAGTTTCTTGACTTCTGGGTTCAGACTCCATAAGCATGATGACACCTATCCATTCTCCATAAACCTAACATTAGAAGCCACCCTTGTCATGAATTACATTCTAATCAATATTCCTATTTACTTCTCAATTCTGTAAGGCAGATTTTCTTCTGCATGCTAAGAGATGCAGTAGAGACTCACAGTAGCTGTGGGATGAAGATACATAAGGCCAAGGTAAGAGCAGGTTGGGAAGGAAGCCATTGGGAGGACAGCAGGAAGCATCACAGAGTCATTTCTACTCTGGTAATTCCTTGAAGGAAATCTCTTGGATCTGAAATGCCCGGGACCAGGAAGTATGCTTATGAATTATTTCTGTCGGTAACTGGAGAGTTTACCAAAGGAGTATGAAAATGACAAATACACAGTGGCACAAAGAAAAGGAGTCAGGCAATTGTGTCCAGAATTTACCACTAAGAAATCTGACAAGCAAAATTAGACTTAGGCTCAGAGAAAGAGGCAACCCAGAAATTCTCTGCCTAAAAATGTCATTTGTCAACCAGATCTTTGTTCAAGGATCTTGTGCTTACACTTGTACAAAGAACCCCAGAGACATCTAACTCCCTGGCTTTGTCTGGGGTTGTCCTGAGGATCTCACCCTTTGTGAAACTGGTATCTAATTTCTTTTTCATACAGAGAAAAGGCAATTAGGTTCTCACGACAGGCCGGGTGGTTCTTCTTTCTGAGGGTGGTGTCTAAATGTTGAACAATGAGTATAGCTGAACGATAATGCATCAGCCCAGCCACAAGCAATCAAGGGAGCCTGTGATGTCAGGTGTTTCCACTTCTGTTTCTGGACCAGGTGAGGTGTAGAGGGGGCAGGAGACTCAGTACATCTGTAGGGATCTCAGGCAGCATCCATGTATACAAGAGTATATATGAGCTGATACACACAAATATCATTAGGCCTCATTCTCATTTCCCATAGAGCACCGCGGAGCAGAAATGGCTGAGTCAGAAAGCCAGCTGTCTTCCCACTCTCAAAAGGAGCAGGGCTGTATGTGTCTGCCTCAGGACACAGGACTGATCATAGAGAAGTGGAATCAAATGTCAGCCCCTTGTCACTGCCCAATATATCATGTCTGGATTTTTAACACAACATGACTAAACAGGCATCCTCAAAGATTTTTTTTTACTTGTGCGGTTTTATATTTGCCCCCCAATTTCATGTGATGGCAGCTTTGTCCTAGTTGTGGAAACTCTGAGAACTGGGACCCTTGGGGAGTGCCTGAGTCCTCATTACTCTCTCCTTAGTTGTTTACTAATGGGTCATGAAGGGAATGGTTTATTATAAAAGCAAGTTCTCTGTGGCAAGCTTGTGTCACCATGCATTGCCCTACGCTGTGTTATGATGTAGTACGAAGCACCTCCCCAGATAGTGAGGCCACACTTTTGGACTTTCCAGCTTCCACAATCATGAGCTGAATGGACATCCATTCTGTATCAGGTATTGGGTTATAGTAACAGAACACAGATTAAAACACTGGGTAACTGATGTTTAGAAGAGTGGAGAAAGCCATTCATGGTTCTCTGGTGGTGACAGAAAGGCAGAATTTCAAATCGGGTCTGCTCATTTGAAGTCTGTATTCACTGAAGTCAGTGCTGCCCTCCATCACACCTCCTCTCCAAGTGCCTGCAGCACCTGAATCCAAGCGAAGGGTAGCAACAGGATCAGGCTGGACATGAGGAAGGCAGATTCCCCAGGATGAAGAAGGGGGATCCACAGCCTTTCTCCTTCCTCTCCGGTCTGACAACCGGAGAGGTTGTCAGATGCCCCTATGCCCTTGGCATCATGGAATACCATGAGCTGCTAACCAGCCTAGGAATTTAGAAAAGACACCCCAGTCCACATGTTTTCATTTATTTTCAACCACCCTCCCTTATGGATGGTCACTGCAAGAAAACTGAAAAGAAATGCCTGTAACATGTGGTGCTTGTCCTTTGCATGATGGGTGGGTGAAAAGGAGCTCACTGTCCTCTGGATACAGGTTCCCTACGGGCTCCTGGGAGTGCACAGGTTCACAGCAGCACATTGGTGAGCACAGCCCAGTGAAAGTGGGTGTGATGTTTACCATCTCCTGAATTCACAGGAATATCCTTGTTTCCTCAAGTCAATATGCTTTGTATTACTCTTGAAATTCATTACCACCCTAAGTGTATTTCTTCTGAATCTGATTGTGAAGAGGATGTTTGTACAAAGATTAAGCACTAACTATAAAAGGAAACTACATAAATATGATGGGAAATGCTTGCTGGCACTGAGTCCACTTTTATCAGAAGAAGCTATGGGCATTGTACCAGGCAATTTTTTCAAGACCTCAGTTATAGGAAACATGTCAGAAACTCAGATTATACTTCAGTTCCAACTGCTAAGCAAGAGCAAATAATTCAACTGTTTAAACATGTCTTTCAGGCTAATTAAATATGCTTATAAGACAAATTCTGATTGGAGTTTTGAGATTTTGTGATGTCACTTACAGATGATTTCCAAGGCCTTGTGTAACTGAGTTCTTTGGAAGGCAGAGAAAAAATTTGTATATATTTTAGGGATGCAATTCCAGAAAAGAGTGTGGGATCATGAGAGTGGAATGGGACAAAAAAAAGAGTACAATACAGGAGGGGTTACCATAAGTGAGCTGGCCACAGCTCAACACCAGTGAAGCTCATTTCTCTACCTGAGACATTTTTAAAGTCCACCAGAAACTACTGTTATCTTGGAAGTGTTGAGAAGGGAGGCACAAAGGAAAACAATGTGATATATTTGCAATTTTCTTCCCATCTCTTCTCTCCTATTGATCAAAATCCAACACATTCTGGAGTTAATCCTGGCAACTTCTGGGCTGCATCAACCTATTCAACTAGATCCTGGAGAAACTGGAATCCCCATGTAAAAATTACTGCTCAGACAAACCTGTGTCGCCATTTAGTAGATGATGTGCAAGAAGCTCTCTGCACATATTAGTGGCAGCAGCAATATGCAAGGGACATCACAAACCTGGCTGCAAACAAGATGCGAGTTCCATGGTTTAAGTAAAGCTTAGCGTGGCTGGTGGACCACATCAAGAATAGCATGAACATTTATTCCATTACAGTCCATCTTTCTCATGGTATCACATAATTCTGTATGATACTGACCAACATTTAAAGGAAAACTCTACTCTTTCCAAGAAAGCCATTTTCTTCTTTCTGTCTGAATTCTATCTCTGTTTTATTTGTATAGGTCCAATATCTTTTCAATGTACTTTTTAATTTGTAGAAACTTGGATATGCCATTATCTTTCATAAGTGGACTGAACATGAGGAAAGAACACATGAGATTAATGTTCCCTGATATTAAACTTATACAAACACACCACAGGAAATGAAAATTATAAGAAAAATCCCTCATGAATATATATGTAGTACTATTTAATAAAACGTTAGCAAGCAGAATCTATCAACATATACAATCAACTATGCACCATGACCAAGCGCAAGGTTTATGTAACATCCAAAATATCGATTAGTGCAATACCGCATGTTAATAGCCTGAAAGACAAAAATCACATGATCATATACACAGATATTGAAGAAGCTTTTGGTGCCATCCAACACTCATGGTGGTAAAACAAAAAAGAATAACAAAAAAATCACCAAAACTTGTAAGTCCATAGCTTAATGGAGTTCAGGGAAGAGAATTTTTTGAGACAGTAAACTCTCTCTGGCTCCTGGAAACTAGAAATTGAGCAGCTCTGCTCCACCATGTGATACGTACAATGATGCTCTGCCTCACAACAAGCTCAAGAGCGATGGGGATGCCAACTATGGACTAGGACCACTGAAATAGCCAAAATAAATCTGTAAGGGATCCATTAGCTGATTATCTTAGGCATTTGGCTAGAGTAAAAGAAACCTAACCCACACATTAACTCTTTAAAGTGATGTTCCAGATCTCACACAGTAATAAAAGCATCACGACCTAAATTAATCCAACATTTCTGAGGTCTGAGATGGCCCTTGAGAAGCTGTCCATAAGTTCTGAGAGAACTGAAGATGGTACTAGAAAGAAAATCTTCTGTCAAGAGAATGAGTCCTGCTCACCACGTCTGTTGCATAATACACACACCTAGGTTGAGATAAGGATAAAATCATGGCCTCCTTTGCTCCCCAGTGAATTTCACATCACTTGGTCAACACAAGCACCATGTGTTATACTTTGCAAAGGTCCTCCATTTCTCTTGGAGGCTCAGAAGTGCTATTCTATGAGACTCACAACAGATTTCATCACAGAATGTTCAATCATTCTGATGTTATCTCTATCTCTCTTGCTAGGTGACATACTATCAAAAAGTTAAAATGCAAATATGAACATTTCATTACCTGGGCAGACTTCAAGTCAAATGAAGGAAGGACTAAGGTAGGTACATATTTCCATTTGTCTGACAGATAAAAGGAAGCTTGTCTAAGATAAATAAATACTCAACAGAGCTTTCAATTGTCCTTTACTCAAAGGAGGACTGATCATGGTAGACCAACAATAATAACACTTAAGGTAGACAAACACGCTGTGCTTATTTTCCCAAACTTACTGCTTCGTAATGGGACAGCATTCACAAGCATTTGCTACTGAGTTTCGTCCCCTCCCACCACCTTCCCATTCTTACAGATGCCTTGATTCAGAGTTAAACAGTTCCTGCAGTAATTAAGAAATGACTCAATGGTCAGAATTTCATATGAAATTGAACACCTGCAGCCCATATTGAGACAACTACTTTAGGATTAGAAGGATTTGGGGCATCAGGTTTTTGGAAACCTTTTGAACCATCCTAGTGCTTTTTGTTATATGAAATTATGTCAAATTAAATGTCTTTTTAAAGATGTTTCTCCTGAGAAATAAACACAAGATAGTGCTAAAAATCCTCAGTGATTAAGGAAATAAACATCAAAACCACCCATCACAAAGGCAGATAATAATGCCATGTGCTATTGCTGAATTGTGGATTAAAACTGTATGGCAGTTCCTAAGGAGAGTCAATATGGACTCAATATTGCATCCAGCAGTTCCACTCTTAAGTACACACCCAAGAGAACTGAAATGGGTACTTATCATGACCTCTGTGAGACCTATTGTGAGCCTCCAATCTCCTGCGAGGTGTTATGGTGTACAACCAGAAAGAAAGAGCAAGACACAGTGTCTTGCTCTTTCTTTCTGGTTGTACACCATAACACGTAACAGGGATCTTGGATGGCCAGATGTTCATATGGGAAAAAATGCCATGAGGTAGCCAGAACTTCAGCATTCATTGATTGAGGGGATTATCAGATGAATCAGAGAATCAGAGTGTGGAGGTAATCTTATGCTAAGAAGGACCTTGCCCTGGAGTGTCTTTAGTCTTAATAATCTTAGTCTTAGTTTTATCTTAGTCTTAGTCTTAGTAGGTCAGAGAGGATGGCCCATCCCTAGTGAGATAATAAAAAATCTCAAAAGGATGATACCAATAATCTCAAATCTCTGCTCATTTCTTGAGGAAACATGTAAAATTAGCTATTGTGAATTTATGGTCCCCAACAGGTACTTGAACATTTATTTATACGTGGTACTTAGATACAATGGAATATTATAAGCAAGAAAAAGAAAAAATATGATACATTCTACAGTAAGGATAAACTTTGAAAACTTTATGCTGGATTAAAAAAACAATCAAATAAGGCACATTACATATAACTTCATTTGCATGAAATGTCCAGAACAGGCAAATATATAAAGGAGAAGGGAAAGAGATTAACAGGTGTTTAGAATTGGAGGGTTTTGCCTTAACACAGATAAAAGACACAAGTGTCCTTTCTGAGGTAATGCAAATGTCATGTATATTTTTGTGTTGGCTGGACAGCCCTGAATATATTTAAGATATCTTTGAATTTCACATTTTAGAATCATGAATTGTATGGAATATGAATTTTATCTCCATAAATCTGTCACCAAATGAAGCATTCTCTATAGTCAACCAAGTATTCCAGTCTGTTTACAGATTTTCTGCTCACCCTACTTATTTATCTGCTCACCCTACACATGATTTCATTGCAAAGTTTTTTCTTGCAGCAGAAAAAAACGTATGGGGTCAAAATCAGGAGACATTTCTGTCAGATATAAAGGGTGTGACTTAAAGGAGTATGTTCTTGCTCCTGTCTCCACTCTGTCTCTGCATGCTTCCTTCCATGTCAGCAGTTGTTTGCTTTGGTTTGGTTTTGGGTTTTTTGTTTTTTTTTTTTTTTTGGTATATGTATTTGTTGGGCCCTTCCACCATTCAGTGGAAAGGATTGAAATTGTGTATCAAAGTAAACCTCTCTAATTGTGTATCAAAGCAACCTCCTCTAAGTTGCAGGTGTTGAGTATTTTGTCCAGCAATGAGAAAGTGACACACACAGGAAATGATGACAAAGGATTGGGGTTTGGCTGTAACTGCAATTAACCATATGGCTTAGAAGCCTTGGGAACTGGTTTGCAGGCAAAGTTTGAAAAGTTGTGGAAATGTCTGCTAGTAGAGCCCCATAGTGCTATAAGCTGAACTGGATGAGAAATTCTGGTCAATGATCTGAAGACCAGAATGCTTACAGGAATGCAGATAGTAAAGGCCAGGTTCAAAGGATTCCAGTTTGGAAAAAGAACTCATCTGGGAGTTGGACTAGAATCTCTGTAAATTAGTCTGTAGCAGAAAATAAAATACATCTCATGATCATAGATTGGGAAAGTCTTAACACTGTTAAAATGTCTATACTACCCAAAGTGATCTAGAGATTTGATGTAATCATATTAAATCACAATTGTGTTTTTTGTAAAAATAGAGAAAAAATCTGAAGATTCATGTAGAGTATCAACGGACTCTGGGTGGTCAAAACAAACTGGAGAAAAAAAAAAAGTTGGAGGACTCACACTTCCAGATTTCAAAATATGTTATAAAGCTACAGCAATCAAAACAGTGCACTAGTGAAATAAAGGCAGATGTACAGACCACTGAGCAAGAATAGAGAGCTCAGGAAATAAATACTCAAATATCTTCAGCAAGAGTATCAATACTACATAATGGTGGAAGCACAGTATTTTCTATTTTCAACAAATGATCTTGAGAAAATTAGGTGTCTACATGCAAATAATGAAATTTGACCCTTATTTTATAACACCTACAAAAACTAATTTAAAATGGGTTAAAGACCTAAAAATAAGACATAAAAATATTAAACTCTTAGAAGAAAAGTTAAAACTTCATAATATGGTAATGGTTTCTTGGATATAGCACTCAAAACACAATAAAACTATATCAAAATGTTAAAGTCCTGCATAGCAAAGGAAATAATCAATAGCATGAAAGGCAACCTATGAAGTGGGAAGAACATTTACAAACTGTATATCAGATAAAGTGTTAACATCCATAATATAACTCAACAACAAAACAACCTCACTAAAAAGCAGGAAAATTACTTGAATAGGTGTCTATCTAGTGAAGAAATACAGGGTCAACAAGTCTGTAAGAAGAGTCTGTGTATCACTGATCATTAGAGAAATACAAATCAAAATTGAATGACACATTGCCTCACATTCATTAGAATTTCCACTATAAAAAAATCAGAAAATAAATGTTATCAAGGAATGGACAAACTGGAACACTTTTACACTGTTGATGAAAGTGTAAAATATTGCAGATGCTGTGGAAAACAGTATGAAGTTCCCTCAAAAAATTAAAAATGAGGGAGGACAACCAGATGCCCGCCTCTTTCTGTTGGTGCCACTTATGGGCTGTGGGGAGAAGAAGAAGCCAGCCAATTCCTGTGAGTTGGTGCCAGACACAGGTCATGGAAAGGACAACCAGATGGCAGCCCTAGTTGTCCTTTCCATGATAACCTGGTGCATGGGCTGGGAGACAAAAAGAGTCAAGTTTCCCTCCCTGACTCTGTGAGCCACCTGCTGATCTGAAGAAACACACACTGAGATGATAGCTATTGAAGTAAAATACAATTTAATGCTTGTAGTATTGAATGTTTCATGGACTTCGCAGGTCTAAAACCAGTAATCTGATCATCTATTTGGAGATTAACAATACACAGTATAGCATCTATGGGGGAGCACCTTCTGAAAGTAGTAGCCATTGTTAATTCCCTTTTATCTTGTTTTAAAATCCTGTTACCATTTCCATTGTTTTTTAATTTGGTTTTATTCTGTTTTGTCTCGTTTGATTTTACTATATCCAATGACATGGGCAACTATTTCAAAGATAACAAGATATATTATAGTAGCTATTTTGGATTTACTATTATCTTGTTTGGAAGTCCTGTATTGCTTTCATTGCTTTCTTTTTATTCATTCTATTCTGTTTCATTTTGTTTGACTTTCCTGTGTCTGATGGTATGGGCAGCTATTTTGAAGACAGCAAGAAGCATTATGGCAGCCATTATTGATTTCCAGTTACCTTGTTTTGAAATCTTATATCACTTACACTGTTTTGTTTTGATTGGCATTATTCTGATTTATTTTGCTTGGTTTTATTCTCTTTAAAATAAAAAAATTATTAAAATATTAAAAGTGGAACTTCGAGGAGACCAGCATCTCTGCCTGACTGTTTGGGACTGGTAGGCCAGCCCTTCACCCACAGGAAACCTCCCAGAGACCGGCATTTTGGCCTGGTCTATTTGGGACTGGGAACTTCGCAGAGACCAGCATCTCCGCCTGGGCTGTTTGGGACTGGGAACTTCGCAAAGACTGGCAGCTTGGCCTAGGCTGTTTGGTACTGGGAACATTGCACAGACCAGTGGCAGAGGGCCCGAGGTGCCTGGGACTGCTGCTGCTGGGCACCCCCCACT
This sequence comes from Dolichotis patagonum, assembly GCA_004027295.1. NCBI lineage: Eukaryota > Metazoa > Chordata > Mammalia > Rodentia > Caviidae > Dolichotis > Dolichotis patagonum. The sequence goes on along the minus strand of PVJX010014485.1, from coordinate 23,233 downwards.
TCTCCAGGAACATCTAGGAAGCCTGCCACAGGACTGAGCTGACTGGGACCACATCTGCTGGATGTGCCCTTCCACCGGGAATATTGGACTACAGTGGACTACCATGCTGGCCTGATGAGAGGTTAAGGAACCCCTCACCCAAACAGAAGACCTCATCAGGCTTCAGTCAGTGTAGCACAGTAGGAGGAATTCAGGAGACTGGATCTCCTCTTCATTGTGGTACCCAGCAATTTGACAAACATCAACCACACAGTAGAACCCTGAAACACACACTGCAGAAAGTTGTGTCTGTTGGAATAGAAAGACCAGAAATTCACCCAAAAGGTGAAAATGACTAAACGAAAAAGCAAAATGGAATCCCGAACATCTAGTACATTAGGGGCAAGTGCAGGCGATAATAAAATAGAGGACCCCAAAATTCATATATCAGAAATCTCTGAAAAGATAGCAAATGAAGTAAAGAAACAAATACATGAGGCTATGGAGGAAATCAAATTAGAAATAATGTCTTATGTAAAAACAAAAGTAACAACCTTAGTAAATGAGCTGTTCAACCTAGCTAGAGAAGAAATAGATAAGAAACTACAGGAGCATGGGAAATTGATTGAAACTTTGAATGAACAATGCAGAAGACAAGCAGAATCTATGAAACAAATTGAAAGAGATATGCAAGAAACAAAAAATTGCACTGAAAGCCTGAAAAGCCGTTTAAATGAAGTTGAGGATAGAATTTCGGACCTTGAGGACAGGATTGCAGATAGCAATCTTGAAAGGGTAGAACTACAGAAGCAAGAGCATCTCCTGAGATCCGCGCCATGCTGGAACTTAGGGCCCTGAGCCAACCAGTAAGTAGCCTGCCGCCCTGGAGAGTGACTGTGGTCTGGCAAGCCACGGCCACCCCAGGGCGGGGAAACCAGAAGCAAGAGCGTCTCCTGAGATTCGCACCATGCTGGAACTTAGGGCGCCAAGCCAACCAGTAAGCAGCCTGCCGCCCTGGAAAGTACCGTGGTGTGGGGAGCCACGGCCACCCCAGGGCGGGGAAACCAGAAGCAAGAGCATCTCCTGAGATCCGCGCCATGCTGGAACTTAGGGCGCCGAACCAACCAGTAAGCAGCCTGCTGCCCTGGAAAGTGACTGTGGTGTGGGGAGCCGCGGCCACCCCAGGGCGGGGACACCAGAAGCAATAGCATTTCCTGAGATCCGCACCATGTTGGAACTTAGGGCGCAGAGCCAAACAGTAACCAGCCTGCTGCCTACCGGGTAGGGGGCTTAGAATCAAACATACCACACCCCCCTCCCCCGTAACAATTGGGATCCAGGCATCTGGGTATCTCTTTGGAGGTGACCATATTTGGTACAGCAAGTTGGGGGAGTTTCCTTCTACTATCTCTGAAGGCAGATATTTTTATCACCGTTTTGCTCTGTCCTGAGTAATGGTGTTGCTCTATTCAATACTGTGTTGATGTGTTGTATAATGTTGTGTATTTCTTTGATTTTGCTCTACCTAGTAGAAGAACAACTATTGTGAAGACAAGGAGATATACAATGTTGCCTGCCTGTTACTGTTGTCCTGATGACCTGCTGTGATGTTCTGTGCCAATTTCACTATACTGTCTCAATTGGCTTTATTCCATCCTTTTTTTTCTGTTTGCATCTTCACTGTGTGTTCACTTTGTTTGCCTTAATTTTGTAACATGAACAGCTATTTCGGGGAGTATGTGGTTTGTCAACTAGTGATTTATGGTTTTTTTTGAGGTTTTGTATTGTTTCTACCCTTTTTTCTGTACTGCTTTTTTTTTCTCTTTAAATAAAATAAAAAAAAAGAAAGGGTAGAACTTATAAAAACAACAAAGCAGCATGAAATGACAATCCAACAGCTACAAGATGATGCCAGGAGAAACAATGTTAGAGTAACAGGGATTAGTGAGGAGGTAGGAGACAATGCAAAGGATATAGCTAAACTGTTCACAGAAATAATGGCAGAAAATTTCCCAAACATGGGGGAAAAATCAGATCTACAAATAAGTGAGGCATATAGAATGCCACACAGTCATAACCAACATAAACCTACACCCAGACATATAATTATTAAGATCTCAGACATACAGCATAAAAATAGAATACTAAAAGCTGTTAGAAAAAAGACACAACTCATCTATCAAGGAAAGCCTATTAGAATCACAGCAGACTTCTCAGCACAAACCTTCAGGTTAAGACTAGCTTGGAGTGAACTATTTCAAGCCCTAAAAGAAAACAACTTTCAACCCAGACTGACATACTCAGCAAAACTGTCTTTCAAATTTAATAGAGAAACAAGATACTTCCATGATAAAGAACAACTAAAGAAATTCATATCCACCAAACCAACCTTAGAAAGAGTGCTGAAGGACATCCTAGATAGAGATAAAAATGACCACAATCTCCAGAACAACAACAGAAAGAAATCACCTGGCTGGACAAGAAAGTAAACAAGGGAGAAAGGCAGGAAACTAACAACAGTAACACAACATGGTAAAGTCAAGCCAATACATATCAGTGATATCTATATAATAAAATGTAAATGGGCTCAATTCACATATCAAAAGAAACAGGTTGACCGAATGGATCCAGAAACAGGATCCCACAATATGGTGTATACAAGAAGTCCATCTGACTCAAAAAGAAACTCACAGATTAAAAGTCAAAGGATGGAAAACAGTATTCCATGCAACGGGAACCCAGAAAAAAAACAGGGGTAACTATTCTATTTTCAGACAAGGTGAACTTCAAACCTAAAATGATTAAAAGAGACAAAGAAGGTCACCTCATACTCGTAAGTGGAAAAATTCAAGAGGAAGAACTAACAATTATAAATATATATGCACAAAAAACAGGAGGACCCAACTACATGAGACAGATACTAAAGAACATGAAAAACCAAATACACAAGAACACAATTATTACACGTGACGTTAACAGTCCACTGTCACAAAGAGATAGATCAACTAGGCAACAAGTCAGCAAAGAAGTGACAGAACTGAATCATACCTGTGAGCAATTGGACTTAGTAGATGTTTACAGAGTGTTCTCCCAACCACATCAGAATACACCTTCTTCTCAGCTGCCCACGGGACATTCTCCAAAATAGACCATATATTATCCCATAAAGCATTTTTAAGTAAATGCAAAGGTATTGAGATTGTCCCACGCATACTATCTGACCATAGCGCACTGAAATTGGAAATTAATGGCAAAAGAAACTGCAAAACTGGCACAAATACATGGAAATCAAATAACAACCTTTTGAACAACCAGTGGGCTATAGATGAAATTAAAGAAAAAATAAAGCAATACCTACAATTCGATGAAAATGCGGAACAATCTATTGTAATCTGTGGGATGCAATGAAAGCGGTCTTAAGAGGGAAATATATAGCAGTAAACTGTCATATCAAGAAGACAGAACGAGCACAAATAAACAATCTAATGCTGCATCTCAAGCTTCTAGAAAAAGAAGAGCAAGTTAAATCTAAAGCTCATAGAAGAGAGGAAATTGTAAAGATTAGAGCAGAAATCAATGCAATTGAAACTAAAAAAAAACAAAACAAAGAATTAATGAATCAAAAAGCTGGGTTTTTGAGAGAATAAACAAAATTGACAAACCTCTAGCTAACCTTATAAAGAAAAAGAAAGAAAAAACCCAAATTCACCCAATAAGGACCGAAAGGGGAGAAATTACTACAGATTCCATGGAAATTCAAAAGATCAGGAACACCTACTTTGAAAATCTCTACTCACATACAGAAGAAAACACAGAGGAAATGGACAGATTTCTACAAACATATGAACTACCAAAGCTAAACCAAGAAGCAATTTTGAATAACCCAATATCAGCTACTGAAATTGAAAACGTAATAAAAAACTTACCAACAAAGAAAAGCCCAGGTCGTGATGGATTCACAGCTGAATTCTACAAGAAATATAGAGAAGACTTGAAACTAACACTCCTTAAATTCTTCAATGAAATTGAAAAGAAAGCAATCCTCCCGAATTCATTCCTGGAGGCAAGCATTACTATGATACCAAAACCAGAGAAAGATCCAACCAAAAAGGAGAACTATAGGCCAATCTCACTAATGAACATAGATGCAAAGATTCTCAATTACTAGCAAATAGAATGCAGCAAATCATCAAGAAGATTATACATCATGAACAAGTGGGGTTCATTCCAGGAATGCAGGGACGGTTTAACATATACAAATCAATAAATGTAATATATCACATCAACAGAGCCAAAAACAAAAACCACATGGTCATCTCAATAGATGCAGAAAAAGCTTTTGATAAGGTCCAACACTTGTTCATGATAAAAACCCTTCAGAAACTCAGAACACACGGTGTCTACCTCAACCTTATAAAGGCCATCTATGGCAAACCAACATCCAATATTATACTAAATGGACAAAAACTGAAAGCTTTCACTTTAAAATCAGGAACAAGACAAGGATGTCCACTATCACCACTCCTATTCAATATAGTTCTGGAAACACTAGCCAGGGCAATCAGACAAGAGAGAGAAATAAAAGGAATAAAGATAGGAAAGGAAGAAGTTAAATTATCACTATTTGCAGATGACATGATACTCTATATAGGAGACCCAAAAATCTCCATTAAAAGACTACTAGAGGCAATAAACAAATTCAGCAGTGTAGCTGGATACAAAGTCAATGCTAAAAGTCAATAGCATTCCTGTACACAAACAAGAACCTCATCAAGAGAGAAATGATGGAAATATCGCCCTTCACAATAACATCTAAAAAAATGAAGTACTTAGGAATCAACCTAACTAAAAATATAAAAAACCTATATAAAAAAATATACTACGCTAAAAAAGGAGATTGAAGAGGTTATTAGAAAATGGAAAGATGTTCCATGCTCTTGGCTAGGAAGAACATTGTGAAAATGGCCATACTCCCAAAACTGATATACAGATTTAACACAATCCCAATCAAAATACCATTGACATACCTCACAGATCTAGAGAAAACACTCCTAAAATTCATTTGGAAACAGAAGAAACCTAGAATAGCAAAGGCAATTCTGGGCAATAAAGGCAAGGCAGGAGGCATCTCAATTCCTGACTTGAAACTGTACTACAAAGCCACAGTGATAAAATCAACATGGTACTGGCAAAGAAATAGACCTGAGGATCAATGGAACAGATGAGAAGACACTCAGCCACCTGCTATTTGACAAAGGGGCTAAACATGTTCACTGAAGGAAGGATAGCCTCTTTAATAAATGGTGTTGGAAAAATTGGCTCTCCACATGCAGAAGACTGAAACTAGATCCATGCCTATCACCATGCACAAAACTAAAGTCTCAATGGATCAAAGACCTAAATATTAAAACAGAAACACTAAATCTACTAGAAGATAAGGTATGTAGAAATCTTGGAGACATAGAGGTAGGCAGAGAATTCATGAACAAAACACAAATTGCACGGGAAACACTTCAGAGAATCAACAACTGGGATCTCATATTATTGAAAAGTTTCTGCACTTCAAAAGAAATCACCAGCAGAGTGAAAAGAAAACCCACAGAATGGGAAGGTATTTTAACCAGCAACCCCTCAGACAAAGGACTTATATCAAGAACATATAAAGAATTGAAAAACATCAACACCCCCAAATTCAAGGACCCTCTCCAAAAACGGGCATCTGAGATGAACACACAGTTCTCAGATGAAGATATACAAATGGCAAACAAATACATGAAGAAATGTTCACCATCACTGGTCATTCGAGAAAGGCAAATTAAAACAACATTGAGATGTCATCTCACACAGAAAGAATAGCTGCCATCAAGAAATCAACTGATAACAAATGTTGCCAAGGCTATGGGGAAAGGGAACATTGCTCCACTGTTGATGGGAGTGTAGACTGGTGCAACCACTATGGAAATCAGTATGGAGAATTCTCAGAAGACTAGGACTGGAAGCTCCATTCAACCCAGCTATTCACCTCCTGCATATTTTCCCAGAGAAACTGAAAAGTTCATATCAGAGTGATGTATGTGCACCCATGTTCACAGAAGCATAATTTGTAATAGCTAAATCTTGAAAACAACCAAGATGCCCATCAACTGCAGAGTGGATGGAAAAGATGTGGTATTTTGATACAATGGAATATTACTCAGCTATAAAAAGGATGATCTTGAGACCTTCATAGGGAAATGGAGACAACTTGAGACTATTCTCATTAGTGAAATAAATATGAATCATATTTATAAATATCACATTGTTTCTCTAGTGCAAAAAGTAATAACAACTCTAGGAGTAATAAAACCCAAAATGTGTAATTGCTACTGTAAAAAAAGAGAGGAAAAGAAAGTGCTCTAAAGGATATAACTGCATGTGTGTTTAAGTGTGTAAGACAGATGTCCATATTACTGTTTTTGTTAGAATGTTGAGCAGAACCATTAACAGGCTCATTGTTTGAATGTGTACTTTGTATGTTTTAACTTTGTAACTTGAACAACTATTTCCAATGATGACAGTATGTAACTTATCAAGTGGCAATTTCTTAGTATTTTTGTTTTTGCTTTGTTGTGTTTTTTGTTCTTTTTTTTTCTTTTTTTTTCTTTCCCCTTCAGAATTCTGTATTGTTGCTACCCTCTTTCTGTTTTGTTTGGTTTTTTTTTTCTTTCTTCTTCTCTTTAAATAAAAAATTTAAAAAAATTAAAAGTGGAATTATTACATGAATCAGCAATTCCAGTTCTCAGAATAAACACAAAAGAATTGAAAGCAAGACTTCAGAAGCATTTATATATTCATTCTTGTTCTAGCATTACTTCAATAGCCAATATGTCCATCAGTGGGTAAAGAAAATGTGGTATATACTTACAATGGATTGTTACTAGCTTTAAAAGAAAAAAAGAAAATGCTGTCACATATTACAACCTGAACAAACCTTGAGGACATTGTATTAAGTGAAGTAAGTCAGGCACAAAAAGGTAATAACTGTGTAACTCCACTTAAATGAGGTATTTGGAATAATCAAACTCAGAGACAGAAAGTGGAATTTTAGCTGCAGGGGCCGAGGGGCAAGGGAAACAGGGAGCTATTCCATGAGCAGCATTTCCATCATGAAAAAAGGCAAAAGTTCTAAAAATCTGGGGTGCAAGAATGTGAATACAGTTACCATTACTGAACTATACAGTTTAAAATGGTAAAAATGGTAACATTTTGTGTATTTACCACATTATTTCACCAAAAAAAGAAAATCCTGATAGATGCTACACCATGGAGAACTTCTGCAAATTATGGTATGTTAAAGTCACAAAAGGCCATGTATTGTGTGATTCTGTCTATGTGAACTAGCTCAAGTGGACAAATTCATTGGGACAGAAAACAGATGAGTGGTGTAAAGGCTGAGGAGCTCACGGACTAAAGGGTGATAACTGAAGATGATAAACAGTTATAAAGATGATAAACAGTTATAAAGTGATTTCTCAGATGATAAATAGTTACTGCACTGTGAAGGCTAGGCTATGACCTGGTAGTGGAGAATGCTAGGCATAAATCGGGCCTATGGTTCAATTCCAAGCACTAAAAATAAAAGGAAAAATCATAGTGAAACATGAAGTTCATAATGACATATTTTATGCTATCTGATCTGATGTCATTTCAATAAAGCTTTTTACTAATTCTAAAGAATTAAAGGCTGAATTCAAAAAATCAACAGGTGAATTTTATTCTTGACCAGAACAATCAAAAATCATAAAGATATCATTTCTCCTAAAGTTGATCTGTACATGTTTGTGAAAAATACTAGCTGGACTTGTTGGCACTGGACAAGCTAATTCTAATGCTCCTGTTAAAAAATAAGTAAGAGTAGCTGGAATCATCCTGGGAAAGAACAAAAAGGCCTTTACCAGCACCAAAAGAAAGTTAAACATAACAGACAAAGAGTTGAGATGGCAAAATTCAAGCCAGATACATACTCATCTGAGCAGTTCCTATGAAGCCTAGCTACAGGAGCCAGAATTTGAGCCCCTATGTGGTGTAACAACTCAGGAGTAACTTTTTAAATTGGGTCATGTGAAATATTTGCTTGGTTTTGATCTATAAAAACACTATTTTCAACTTTTTAAATTAACATTGGAGCCTTTCAGCCAGAACTGCCATCTTACAGTAATTTGCCAAAATGATAAACACAAAAGGAAAGAGGAGGGGAGCTCGGTATATGTTCTCTACGCCTTTTAGAAAACATGGGGTTGTTCCTTTGGCCACATACATGCAAAACTTCAAAAAGGGTGATACTGTAGACATCAAGAGGATGGGCACTGTGCAAAAAAGAATGCCACACAAAGATTACCATGGAAAAACAGAGTCTACAGTGTTACCCAGCATGTTGTTGGCATTGTTGTAAATAAGCAAGTTACGGGCAAGACACTTGCCAAGAGTATTAATGTGCATATTGAGCATATTAAACACTCAAAGAGTTGTGATAGCCCCCTGAAGCATGTCAGGGAAAATGATCAGAAGAAGGAAGCCAAAGAGAAAGGTATCTGAGTTCAACTAAAGCGCCAGCCTCCCCCTCCCAGAGAAGCGCACTTTGTGAGAATCCATGGGAAGGAACTTGAGTTGTTGGAACCTATTCCCCATGAATTCATGGCATAAACTAGGGATGGCGCTCTGCCATTCAGTGCCTAATTGGCCGCTAAGTGTTCTGGGTCCTACTTAAGAATAAAATACCATCCTGTGTTGCAAGGACGGTTTTCTTAACTGAACAGGTGTGGTGCCTTTACCTCAGAAACAAATATTTGAAGCAGATTTTCATTCTACCTCGTTAACTGTGTCAGAGCTTTACTCTTCAGTGTTTTTCTTGCTGAAAGATATTGCTGAGATATTGTGTAGGTGTGTACCCAAATAGCCAAATATTTACAAAATTTTAGATAAGCTTGAAGATCCTATAAATCACCATGGGAAAAAGATATACCAAAATAAAATGGAAGTCACTTCAGTTAAATAAACGGAAGTCTGTTTCACTTAAATAAATTATTTAAAGCAAAAAAAAATAACATTTGAAGTGAATAAATTAGCAAAAAATAAAGCAGACTATACAAATTCAGTTTATTAAATATATATATTTTTTTTAAATTTTCCAATAGTCAAAGAAGGAAACCAAGCATCACACTGAATTTAAGAGCTTTGAAACTAGCCCCAAATTCATACTTGGCAGCTTATGCAATTGAAATGGCACTCAAGCAGGCTGGCAGGAAGTAAGGAAAACCTGGCCTAATAACAGCAAACTAAACAGGGGACCTCAGGGTTGTCCTTAAATAGTCACAGGCAGTAAAAGGTGATGCACAGAGAAGAACAAGAGGTCTGGCTTGGACATGAAGGGGCAAGGTTGGTCACCACGGTCTATGTAGAAAGGGGGATAGTGTAAATATGAAATGCCATCATGTGACTTAAATGATGCAGTTCTCCATCTGGAAGTTAATGTTATCACTGTCAGGCATCAGGGCACATAAATGCAACGCATGCCCCTGCTGTTATCTTGAATTGGGGGTGGGGGAAATAATTAGAAAGAATGTTATTGGGATAAGTGCCCCAAATCAGGCAATTCTGAACACAGACAATATGTCAAGTAATAGGTTATACCCACATTAAATTTTCAAGATTGAAGATTAAATGATGGTTGCATAGATGAATAGCATGACTCCTGGCAGACACAAACAGAAAAATCTTTAGATCAAGTGATACGATTATCTGTCCCAAACTTCCTCCAATAAAATACAGTCATAGATATAATGCAAATATAAAAAATGTTAATAATGGGTGACTCTAGATGATATATATTTTTTATATTTTCAAAATTTTAAAAATCTTAGGAAAAAAAGAATATTGTACTAGCATAAATTTTGTCTACTGGGCTTCTACTTCTCTGTCAGACTCGGGGAACTTACCAATAACAGGTGGGAATGGTAGGGTACTTGAATGCCCATGAAACTGGCAAAGGCAGCACTCAGAAAATTGCAGCCACCTGTCACAGCCTCGTATCTGTCCCTGAGCTTCTGTTCTCTATCAGCTCATAACACTTGGGGTGGGGAGAATTTATAAGCTACCTATTTGGTGGGTCCTCGGGCCATTGTCCTCCATAAAATTTAATTTCATAAAGTTCCTTTATGGCTTCGCCTATGGGCAGCACTGTCCCGCCCTTTTCTAGATAACACTGTCCTCTAGTGGCACAGGAGCTTGAGTTACATCAGTGGTTTCTGATCCCGCCTACACAGGATATATAAAAAGAAGGTACTTGTCTCAGCTATACTTCAGGGGAAACGCATGTCCATTAAATTGGCATTTTATTTATTTAGTTTTAGTGCTGGAGATTGGACCTGGACCTTACACATTCTAAGCACACACTCTTCTACTATACTACTCTCCCAAGTCCTTAATGTTATGTTAAAAGGCTCAAAGCCATTGGGAAACTATTAGAGAGCTAAATAGCAAGTCCTGGAGATCACAAAATGTTAAGTACCTTTGAGAGGAGAAGACAGAGAAGAAAATACCAAGGGGGTGGGGGGGAGTAAGGGAGAGGAAAATGAAAGGGGAATAAATGGGAATAAAATGGATTAAGATGTGATATGTGTATTATCGATTCCCCCCCATAAGGGTATCCATTATGTATCACAACTAAGTAATGATTTTTTAAGAAAAAAGAAAACATCAAAAGTTTGCCTTTTATGAGTTGTCAAGATGATGAAAGGAGCTTAAAGAAGACTGGGCAAGGTGTCAAAATACAGGTAGGGGGCAATGTGAGGCCAGTGAGATTTCCCAAGATTTTATAAAATCAATACTCTCATTTCCTTAGTCATCAAAGACACTGAAGCGATGATGGCTTCTAAGAAAGCAGTACCAACCAGTACTGGCAGAGTTAAAACAGCTCCCCTCAGTGGCGTGCCTATGGTGTACCTGTATCTGACCTGGTATGCAAACATGTTATGTCCAAGAGACACTTGTCACAGACCAGTGAGATGGCCTTCACTAACTCCATGTTACACATGGAAAAACAAATTCTCAGAGTAAATAAACAGCTCAAGAGCACATAAATAGTGAGAACCAGACTGGGATCTTGAGCACTGAGTTCTACAGTCCAGAACTGAGGAATGTGACTCCAGAACTGTTATGAATATTCATCCCAACAACACTGTTTCGATTAGTTACAGAGCCTAAGAAGTGGTGTCCCCAAACATTCTGGGGATTTGTTCCTATTTTGTAATTTGAGGTCAGAATGAGGACAAGGAAGCATGACTGTGTCTCTATGCCATGCCTTGTGCGCTCAGTGCACACCAGAAATGTTCTTGAGATACAGCCAGGGGCTGTCCAGGGTTTATGGTCTCCAGTCCGGAGAGCACTGGTAACCCAAGAGAGAGGGCCTTCTGTGGTGTATCTTGGAGGGAAACTTCTCAACATCTGTACAGGTAATGCTTTGAGCAGTTCATTCAGGACCACTGAGGCGGCTCAGGACTGACAACCATGTCTGTGCCTTCAATAAGTACAAGAACAGTACTTGCTTCAAATGTGACTCAGCCAAGTGCATGGTTTGCACAAAATGGGAGGTGTCATCAGGCAAGTCTTTCTGGGGGAAGTCTGCCCTTCCTTGCACTCTGTAAGGACAAGGAAAGGTCACTGGTGAGGCCTGGCGAGGGTTGAGTTCTCCAAAAGCAACTTGAGATGGAGCCTGAGGTGCAAGATATTCATTAGAGATCAACACTATGAAAGCTGGGGAGCAGATGGGGAAGAGGAAGAAACTGAACTGGGTAGCAGGCCTGGCAAAGCCTCAGTTTACCTTGTGGCCACCAACGAGAACCTAGTCCCCACCAGAATGTCCACTTCAGAGTGAAATGGTCTGAAAAGGTTGCCCAGGAAGTGGCCCAGTATTTACTCTGCAGGTTTGAAACCCCTGAGAGGCTGAAAGCTGGAGGCCATCCATTGACCATGCTCCCTGCAGCTTGGCATAAATTCTCCCTGATGGGAGTAGGGCAGGGCATGTCCACGTATACATGGCCCTCTACCCAGGGTCATCTGAGAATCATCATTCCCTTAGGTCCTCTCTATTTAAATAGCAGTGGCCATTGATTCCTGTCCCTTGTGCCCAATCCTGTGTTGTGCTTGATAATCCCTGTGCAGCTGACAGCTTCTACTTTTTAACCTCAAGGGTCAGTTAACTTTCATTTAAAGACAATGCAGTTTAACACACACACACACACACACACACACACACACACACACACACACTTAAGCAATAAAAGTGTTGTCTTTTCAGATTTCAGATTCTAAGAGGGCTGGAAGCCAGAAATTGACAAATGGTGCCTTGATTTCAAGGAATGAACCAGCTGTAAGCAGTACTGAAAGACACTCTGGCTCATTAAGAAGAGTCATTTTCACCTACATTTCCCATGAAGAGAGTTTTTTTATCCTGTAGCTGTAACACCGCAAGATGGTGACACATAACTACAGGTACCTTCCCAACCATGTCAACCACAATATTAGCTTTTGGGCTTCTTGAGATTTCCTCTTTGCATGGCAAATTACCCATGAAATACATTGACCAAACAGGATGTAACGAAGGAAAAAGGAAATTCTTTATATGGATTTGGGATTTGAAAAGTGACAGGTATATTTTGGTTCTGTCTTTAACTAACCAATATGTCACTGCAGTTGAAATTCCATAGTAATAATTGAATGTGTTTTCTGTGTAAAGGAAAAAATGCTGGTTTCTTACTACACCTGCATAGGCTAATGGCAGTCTACACCTAACTCTTGTCTTCCGCGAGTCATCCTTAATCTACTGGGCCAGGTCTTCAACAATAAATTGGGCAAAACTAAGAGATTTGTATTATTAATTTTGTGTCTTTTTTATTGAAACAGGGTTAATGCAATGAATCTATTCAGGAAAAAGGCAAATCAAGAGAAGACAGAGAATTCATGAGAGTGGAAGGCCCTTTATGACTTTGTCACAACTTGGGCAGGAAGTTTCTGGTTTCTGGGGCACTGATGAAAACAATGCAGGCATAATGCTTTCATTAGAAAAATGGAAACATTCCAGGTTCTTAGCAAAAATGCATCTCCCATCCAGATTTCTACAATCTAAAATTAGTAACTTTTTAAATATGTAGTAAAACCTAAAATGCGTACAACGGATTCTGCATGTGGACTTGACATTGTAGCACAGATTGAAGAGAATATTCTGCGACTACTTCAGCTTATAGGGTGGAAAAAAGGTGGTTGGGGTTTCAGGAAGAATTTAAGTCAACTCCATTATTTCGGGGATACACAGAAACTAATCTCTCTGAGACAGAGAGGAAAGATAATAAAAATCTTCAACATAAAGTTATTGTAAGTATGACACAAGCTACAAAATATTTAGAGATGGGTGATTGGAAATAGTTTCTTTAAACATGGCTGGTGTTTCAGAGACCTCAACAGGCTCTGTGATGTGAGCTTCAGTCACTAGGTGCCCTGATTCTCCAGGTGTCAAGGCCCAGGTGCTGGCATCTTTTTCTTGCTCCTGACCTTAGGGAACAGCTTTTACTCTTTTTCCATTAACAATAATGTTCTCTGTAGGGTTTTCATGTATGAATTTTGTTACACCAGAGGGTGCACATGCTTCTTTCTGAATGCTCTGCATGGATGACTTCATTAATTGTACAGAACCCTGTGAAATAGACACTGTAATCCTTCTGTTTCAGATGAGAAAACTAAGACACAAAGCAGTATGTTCTCATGTTAAATTTCTGTAGATTATTTACACATAAGTGTGTTGGTTTTCATTAAAGGAATGATTTATTAAGTTATACGCCCATTTCCATATGCCCCACCCAAAGTTTCCTGTACCTCCCGAATAAACAACATGAATGAAAATTTTTGTCTCAGGGTCAGAACCCAGGGGAACCAAACTAGGACATAAAATTCTATTTCTATAAAGCCCAAAAATAAATGGAATTAACCTGTGAAGCTAGAAGTCTGGAAATAATTACTGTTGGGTGAGAGGAAGGTCAAACCTGGCTAGGGCCTGGAAGGGTCTCTTGAAGTGTTGTGTGTTATGTTCTTGAGCTGAGTACTGATTATATGGTTGCATTACTCTGAAAATTCAGAGTTTTACAGTTACAATGGCTGTGTTTTTCTGTAACTATATTTAAGCAGATTAAGAAATCTTTTTTAAAATTCTGTTACTTTGGGCAGGGTGTGGAAGTTTTTAGGTTCTTTTGTTTTCTACTAGGAAACAATGGTAAAAGATTTTCCTCCTTGGCTTTTGCAATGAAAACACAGAAAGTAACATTTGCATTAAGGAAAACAGCAAATCATTTTTACAATTACTTTTCTGATCTACATACTGCCAGAAAATGGGAAGAGATAAACATGAAAAGGATGAGAAGTGAGGCCCAGGAAGCAAACAAAAAGACACAAATTAAAGAGATACACGTGGTGTTGAGAAACTGACAAACAAGAAAGAGATCAAAAGAAGAAAGAAATGCCAAAAAAAACATTAAGACAAAAACAGATTAAGACAGGTATGTTTCTCTCCATACTGTAAGAATAGGACATAACAATCTATCTCCAAAGGTTAGAAGCTTAAACTGGGCGTAGTGACACATGCTTGTAATCCCCGCACTTGGAAGCCTGAGCCAAGGGGATCACTGTGAGTTCGAGGCCAGCCTGGGATACATAGCAAATGTAAGGCCAAATTTGAACTACACAGCAACACCCTGTCTCTAAATAAATAAATAAATAAATAAAATTAATAAAAGACAAAGGTTAGAAGTTTAGGCATTCATGAAATGACCTCTTTTTTTTCTAAATTCAATAAATAAAAATTCCTAGAAGCTATTTCATGCTTAACAAAGAAATTTTCTTTTAAGGAAACTTCAGGGTCAATTCCAGTTTTCACAAGGAAATGTATCTTTTTTTACAGTCCCATGTTCCATCTTGGGGCTTTTGGTGATATGTGCAAAGGACTCAAAATTTACAGCTCAGGCAAAGGTATTCCTGTGCTACTGCTTGAGGGCTAGACACAGGCATCAGATGAAAGAGTCCCTACTCCTGTCACACAGACAGTAAGGAGAGAAACACTAGATTGACCTACTAGAAATTAAATTCGGAGTCTTTACTGCATCAGCACTGAAACATTTACTTCAGTGAGCACCCACCCGCCCATCAACACATACCTGTCTGTGTACTCTAAGCCCTGTCTGACATTCTCTTCTTTCCTAAGATCATATCCTTGCTGAGATTTTAAATGTAATCTAGGGATTTAAGATTTGTGTATGTGTATGCATATAAACAGAAGCAAAGATAAAAATAACATGATCATCTCAATAGATGAGGAAAACATCTTGGAAAAAAGCCAATACCCCTTCACAATAAAAAAAAAAAAAACCTTCATGAAAGTAAGTATAGAAGGACTTTGCCTCAAACTGATAAAAGCCATACATGACAAATCCAAAGCCAACATTACAATAAATGGTGAAAAACTAAAAGTATTCCCTCTAAAATCAGAAATGAGTCAATAGTATCCAGTCTCACCACTCCTGCTGAATATACCACTTGAAATTTTATCCAGAGAAATCAGGGAAGACAAAAAAATTAAAAAGGATATGAAAATCATAGGAAAAAGTTGTTATCTCTGTAATGGTTGAGAAGTTTAGAGTATAAGGGAGGCAACTCAGCTTAACTAAGAAGGGCGCCAGGATCCTCATTTTGAACACATCCTGAGCCTGTGCAAGAGGATGACATAGATATGGTGAGTGCTACACTCACAGAGGGATAGCCTGACTACAGTGTAAGGGAGGAGAAGATTGCTCTCTCCCCACCTTCTGCTCTTTCTGCTTTTGCTGTCTTCTGCCACCTTGCCACCCTACCTTTGAGTCAGCTGATTATAGACTGAAACCTCCAAAAACTGTGAGCTAAATAAACCTTTCCTTCCCTAAATTTTTGAGTACTTTGTGTCAGCAATAAGAGAAAAATAAACGTGAAAATCCGTTTGCAGATTATATGATCTTTTGCAGAGAAAACCTGAAACATCACCAGAAGAATCTTAAGAACTGATAAATTCAGCAAAGCAGCAAGACACAAAATCAACACACAGAAATCAATAGCATTCTTGTACACCAATAATGATTCCAGTGAAAGAGAAACCAGGAAAATCATTCAATTCCTGATAGCTTCAAATAATTACACTTATGATAGCTTCAAAAATTAAATAGCTAGAAATCAGACTAACCAACTAAATGAAATACCTCTATAACAAAAACTGTAGAACTCTGATTAAAAATGAAAACTGGATATATAGTTTGTCTTTAAAATATGAAGAGGAGCCCCTAGGAGCATAGAAACCAACAATGAGGAATACTTCCCCACCACCACAAAAAAAAAAATATATATACACACACACACACACACACACACACAGACACACATACGTATGTATACGTATATATGTTTATATATATGTATACATACGTATGTGTGTCTGTGTGTGTGTGTGTGTGTGTGTGTGTATATATATATGAGTAGGATGCCATGGGAGAAACCAAGACCCAGGTTATATAAGCCTGTACTCACACAGGAATGTTATTGAGTCCCAAGACTCAGGTAGAGAGTTCTAAATTAGAAAGTCAGAGTGCAGAAGAGTCAGATGTCTCCAGAAGGTCACTGTCATGAAAAGAAAATAACTAAGCTAATGACAAATCTTGTACATAACCAATGGATTAATTAGAAAAGGTACATGTAATATCTTAGCAAAACATAAGCAAAGAATTATGAAAAAACCAACTAGAGCTATCAAAAATGAAAGCACAAATTGTTGAAAAGCTAAAAAGACAGGCTTTTGAGCTAAAGCTCAAAAGACAGGCTGAAAATAACATGCATGCCCTGAAGTGTAAATTAGCAAGATGAGACATTATGTTGAGGGAATCTTCCAAAAAAGATATAAAATGTCAATGAAGACATCTGGGTTTTCACTTACTAAAAATTTTAGAGGGAAAGAACAATGGGAATGAAAGAAAGCAGCACTTAAACAGTATCTAAAATTTTTCCAAAAATGAAGAGAACTATGAAACATCAAAATAAGGAGAAAAATGTTAAAAGCTATGAAAGCAAAAAAATGTAAATGCAAAGGAAGAAGGATCATATTTTCATTGTAAATTTCATTAGAAATACTAGATACTGCCAAGCACGGTGATGCATGTCTGTAGTCCCAGCACCCTTGGAGGCCAAGGCAGGAGGAGCACCATGAGTTCAAGACCACTGTGAACTACATTGCTAGATCATATCTTGAAAAAAAAAATACTAAACACAAAATGGCAATGCAGTGGTGTCTTCAATAAGCTATTTGAAAATAACTGTCATTCTAGAACTCTATATCCAGCTGCAGTATCATTTAAGAGCATTTTTAACATTAAGGATTTAAGAAAGTATACTGTCAACATAGTCTTTCAAATATGTTTAAAATATACTTATGCAAGAAAAAAACAGCTGGGGATTTAGCTAAGCGACCATAAGCACTTGCCTGGCAAGCACGTGGTCATGAGTTTGATTCCCGGTACCATAAATAAATAAATATAAAAGAAGCAGTGTGGAAAAAATACTTAGCTAAGTCACCAGCCAATCCTATTAAGACTATAAACAGTGATCTCCAAGAATGCTCAAAATAACAATTTAGAACTTTAGAAGAAGGAAATAGCAAAGAGAACTGAATACTTATTACCTTGTTTGGGAAAAGTCTCCATTTAGATTTCATCAGGTAAACATAATTGCATGTATAGATCTACAGAACTGAGAATAGTAGAAAAACAGTTGTGGGAAATGTATAAATTTCAAACCAATAGAAGAAAAGACAAAACAAGGAAAATTTAATCAACCCAACTGAATGTAGGAATAGGAACAAAAAAAAAAAGAAACAAAAACAGAGCACAGTACAGATATCCCTCATTTAACAACCTACCTGTTTAACACCTCTTTGGGCTTACCGCTCACTGCTTGAATTTAGGACCCATCTATTGTACAGTTCTGTGTATTTATAGAGTTTCAATGTCTTTTTTTTTGGTACAGTGCACCCTTTTATACAGTACTGTAATTTTGTTGTTTGTACTGTAACAGTACAGTACTACACTTACATGTTCTGTTATACATTACAATACTGCATGTAAGACTTATGCAAATAAAAGCAAAATCATCAAGTTGGAGTTTCTTTTGACCATTTCTTTGTTCTGAATACTGTCACATACATACTATATATAATTCATCCTTTGTCAACCAATTCATTTAACAACCTAGCTGCAGGACCATATGTTGGTGGTTGTTAAACAAGGAATATGTGTAAATAGGAACCAAAAGTAATACATTTAGTTAAGTCCAAACAAATCAGTGTTTGGATTAACAGGCAGTGAGAAAAAAAAAAAGATCACATAAGTAAAAATGAGCAAACAATATGAAAACACCAAAGAAAATTAACATTACTGTTAAAAACTTGTGAAATGCCCATTTTCACCAGCTATCAAAGGAAATATAAATAATACTGCTTTGTGATGCCATTTTCAATGATCAGATTACCAAGCACTTTTAATTTTAATAATATCAACTATCAGCCACAACGGGGGCAAACAGGTATCCTCATGTCCCATAAGTGGGAGTCTATATTGGTACAACCAATTTTAATGGCAATTTAGCTTATCTGTAAAAACCAAAACATCTGCATATATGTACATGTACAAGGAAATATAATCAAGAATATACAAGTAGTGTGGTGGTCTCAGCAATTTGGGAGGCTGTGGTAAGATCACTTGAGCATAGTTTTAGTCCAACCTGGGAAACACAGTGAGTTGAGTCTCCAACTCAAATAAAAACTCTAGTAGCACTGTTTGTGATGTACTGGTAATGATCTAAATGCTCATCAATGAGAAAATGACTAAGTGAAAAACAGTGTATTCATAGTACGGAATATTCTGTAATGGGTTAAAGAGTCCTTTTGTAATCATGAGGAACTCAGGTTTACTTTATCATTCAGGTAGACACACTATGACTATTTTTAAATTTGTAGAATGGAAGTTACAGAATTTCAAATATGTAAACCACTTGAAACAATACTGTATACACATAATTTACAGATGTGCATATTTACATAAACACCCAGAAAGAGCTCTGAAACATTAAACAGCAAACTCTGTTCAGATTGATTCTGGAGTGGCAGCAGGTGACAAATGTGGCATGTGTTGGCCTGGGAAAGACTTTAGAGGGCAAGATACAATGATGTAGCAGTATTTGTGAAGTCTCATTTTATTTCCTACGCAATTATTTCTGTCTTTCTGTCTGACCGATTCTGCTTGACTCGCGCTCTCTCCTCTAGATGTGCTGGCCTTTGCACATATTGTCCATTTGCTAGTCTAATCTAGACCTGGCCAGATATTCAAGGAATGGGCTGTGTAGATATATCACTCTCCAACCCTTGCACAACAGAATCTGTGACCTTCCCTCCTTCCCCTACCTTCCCTCCATCCCACAGTACTCACCAGATGCCAGAACCTTAAGGAACAAAAATGGACTGCCATCCTGAGCTGTGAGTTAACGGCAGTTGTACCCAATCTTGACTAAGCAGTTTCCTAGCACTATGCTGCGCATACTGTGTGGTCTGCTGGGAAGTCTTCCTCTTATATAATTGGAAAAAATTATACCCAGTGTTATGTTTCAGGGAAACAATGAACTCTCCAGATTTTAATCTGTTGAGGTTTTTGTATGGCTTCCTCAGCTCTCACATATAATCCTAAGAAAAGATGAATGAGTCCCCTGTGCTCCAGTTCGACAATGAAAAGCTGGAAACACATCCAGAAAAACTCATGTCAATTCCTCCTCAGTTATCACAGATTTACACATTTTGCTACCTAAAAGTTCTTTATTTTGCATCAAAGGCTTATACGTCTTCCTATTTGGCAAACTGGAAACATTTAAGGAGAGACACTCTAAAATGATGAAAAAGCAAAATCCTCACAGAGTAACAATTTTTTCCAATGATCTCAAGTCAATGCTAAAAATTCCAGTGTATTTCCTTTCTCTGACCCCCATGGTCCTTACAGTTTTCTGCATTCTCTGAAACTGCAGCAGTAACTTAACATCTGCAGGATCCTTTTGGTACTTACTGCTGATCTCCTGCAGTACAGTCTATCATGTTGTGACATGGGTTCTCTGTATTTTTTTTTTTCTTTACCTTGAAGTTCCCAATGCCGTGGTTGGCTGGTTAGTTACTTAATGTGTTAGAATACCAAAGTAGCTGGTGTGTCATCCCCATGAATCCTTTGTTTTCTTACTAGTACTGGCTTAGTGCCCAGACCAGCCTCTGGGAAGAACTCATATTTCCTTCTTAGTTGCCCATTTTCCCTGTTTGCAAGGAAGCCATGCATCTGGGGCAGGAAGAAACCAGGAGTCCAAGGAAAGGTAGCTTCTGCTTCTAATCCTAAATACTTTTCTTCCATTACCACCCAGAGGGAAGACCCAAAACACAAACACGCATACATGCGCACACACACGGATCAGCTACAGCTATATAATTTTTGTGCCCAATGCAAAATGAAATTAGGGAGCACCATAGAGAGAGAAACTCAGCCTGGCACTCTGTGCCAATCTGCTTTGGTGCCAGCAGGCAAGCAACCCCTGAAAGCTTTTCAGAATTGTGGGTTCCTCAGACTGCACATCAGAACCACTGAAAAATTTTTCCTCTATGAGGATTTTGCTTTTTCATCATTTTAGAGTGTCTCTACTTAAACGAGGAAGGATGCACACTACAGAAACTGTGGAAGCATGTTTTCAAACGGGAGTTAGAAGGGATTCAGTGTAAGCATTGAATTGCGTTGGGTGGTTTGTTTTTGTGCATTAAAATTCATCAGCT
Source organism: Dolichotis patagonum (assembly GCA_004027295.1). Lineage (NCBI taxonomy): Eukaryota > Metazoa > Chordata > Mammalia > Rodentia > Caviidae > Dolichotis > Dolichotis patagonum. Next base: position 2,307 of record PVJX010014485.1, on the reverse strand, counting down.
GTTTCTGAATTTTAGACCACAGCTACACTTTCTCTACTCTATAATTAAATAGGGACCACCCCAAGGTGGAGGAGAGGGACGGACCAGCAGGCCTAACCGGACTACAATCAGCAAACCCCAAGCAGGCAGCAGGGGAGGGAACCCACCCTGGCCCTGACTACATGTGCCCGGCGGTGGAATCCCAGCATGCACTGGGCAAGCTTGGAACTCCAGGCCCAAGTGGTAAGACATGTCCTGCATCTGATACCACCCCAAGGCACAGGAGAGGGACCAGCGGGCCTAACGGAACTACACTCAGCAAACCCCAAGCAGCCAGCAGGGCCCCAAATCCACCCTGCTCCCTGACTGTGCACGCGCTCCTATGAAATCCCAGCACATGGGGCAAACTTGGAACTCTGTGCCCAGAGGAACCTTGGACTACAGGGGACTACCTGTGCTAGCTTGAAGGGAGATTAAGTGACTGCCTTGCCAAAACAAGATCTCAGCTGGCTTCAATCAGTGTGGTGAGTATGCCCCTAAAATAGAGGTGTACAGTGAGTAAATAGGGAAAGCAGTAAAGCTCACCCCAACTAACTGTAAGACCTTGGTAAGTCTGACAAGAGTGAGGGTGACCCCTTCCTACACACAGAAAACATCAGGCAGAGTGAGGAGTGTATTGAAAATGACTCCCCCAACTTAAAGAAAATCAAAAGGGCTTAGGAGACACACAGGCACACAATAGGAACACAGTAGGGCCTCAGCTGACATGAACACTACAGACAGGGAGATTTGATGACCTGGAATAACCTGAAGATAAAGTAATAGCAAGAACTAAAAGTTAACCTACATCAATACTACTAGGCTTGTCAGCCCAGGAAGAATATAGGACTCACCCAACAAGCCCTACAGCAAGAAGTCAGGTGACTGGCCCACCTATTGATTGTGGGACCCAGCAACTGGACAAACATCAACCTTACAGTAGGACAGGAAGATACACACTACCAACAGTTGACACTAGTGGGTCTGAAGGACCAAACACTAACTCGAAAGGAAAAAAAGGGCAAAACGAAAAAGCAAAATGCAATCTCAAACTTCGAGTCCACCAGGTGCAAGTACAGGACACATTGAAATAGAGGACCCCAAAAGTAACACACCGGGAATCTCTGAAAAAATAGCAAATGAAATAAAAAAACAACTCCCTGAGGCCATAGAGGAAATTAAATTAGAAGTACTCTCCCATGTAAAGATAGAAGTAACAACCTTAGTAAAGGAGTTACTGAGCGCAGCTAAAGAAGAAATAGAGAAAAAGGTATAGGAGCATGGGAAACTGATTGAAACCCTGAATGAACAATATAGAAAACAAGCAGAATTCATGAAGCAAACAGAAAGAGACATCGAAGAAACAAAACATTCTATTCAAAACATGCAAAACCGTTTAAATGAAGCTGAGGATAGGATTTCAGACCTTGAGGACAGGATTGCAATTAGTGATCATGAAAGGATAGAACTTTTAAAAATAACAAAGCAACACGAAATGACAATCCAGAGGCTTCAAGGTGATGCCAAGAGCAACAATATAATATTAATAAGCATTAGTGAAGATGCTGGAGTCAGTACAAACAACATATGACATAACTAAAATATTCACAGAAATAATAGGAGAAAATTTCCCAAACATGGGGGGAAAATCTGATATGCAGATAAGTGAGGCATATAGAATGCCAAACAGTCACAACCAACATAAATCTATACCCAGACACAGAATAATTAAGATCTCAGACATACAACATAAAAACAGAATACTATAAGCTGTTAGAGAAAAGACACAGGTCACCTATCAAGGAAAGCTCATTAGAATCATAGCAAAGTTTTCAGCATAAACATTGAAGTAAAGACATGCTTGGAGTGAGATATTTCAAGCCCTGAAAGAAAACAACTTCAACCCAAACTGATGTACCCAGCAAAAGTTTCATTCAAATTTATTGGAGAAACAAGATACTTCTATGACAAAGAACAACTGATGAAATTCATGTCCACCAAACCAACCCTAGAATGAGTGCTGAAAGACATACTAGACAGAGATAAAAATGATCACAATCCCCAGAACAACAGAAAGAAACCACCAGGTAGGACAAGCAAATAAATAAGGGGGACAAGCAGAAAGCAAACAATTGGAACATAATGAGCCAAAGTTGAGCCAGTACATATCAGTGATATCCATAAACGTAAATGGCCTCAATTCAACTATCAAAAGAAATAGTTTGACAGAATGAATCAAGAAACATGATCTCGCTGTTTGGATCAAAAGTCTGCGCAGACCTGCATCTC
>PVJX010014484.1:0-44655 GCA_004027295.1 Dolichotis patagonum | reverse complement strand
TGATGAGAGAGTCAATAGATATACTAAATTAACCCGCAATCTACCTACCACTACTTCCCTGACACAAAGGAAGGTAAATGAAATAGGAGATTAAAGCCACCTAAGCAGCAGCAGCAGCCGCCACAAACTCCTCATCCATACCCAGTTTTTTTTGCCTAACTACCAATGTGAGTCACTTTATGGTAGTTGATTTGCAGACAAAATCAGCTGACATGGTAGGGAAAATTCTCAACATATACTGTGATACTTAACAAGCTTAAATATATTAAATAGGAGATTAGCAGCACCAGTAATGCTATATATATATATATATATAATATTATATAATTTATACTAGTTATAAGATAATATAGCATAAAATAATGTAATACATAATCTATTATATTTAAGGAAGATGATATATCCTAATTATTAATACCAAGTGCTCAAATATATTTCATCATGATCAGTGAGTATAGGAGGAGTTAGAATGAAAGACTTATTTTTCATCATTTTTTGATCCATTGTGTATTACCTTTGAAATGAATCTATTTGTAAAAAAAAATACAGAAAAAAATAAGATTTTCTTCATCTATTTTAATTCAAGGAATGTGTTATGTATTTGATTTGAAATGTTAAATAATTTTACTATTTAATGAAAAACATTATTGTATACTGTAACAAACAAGTATGATATGGGATAGAACACAAAACCTGAATTAGTTTTTATAGCATTTAACATGAAACAAATCCAACATATTGCAAAAGTGCAATTTAATATTTAGGCATATGTATAAACTCATGAAATTCTCACTGCAAACAAATGATCATGTCAATATGAAAATTGTTTTTGTTTAGTTGTAATCAATTTCATCATCTTCATGCCCATTCTAAGAAATAGCTGACCTACTTTTTATATCTAGCTTTCAATTAATTTCTAAAATTTTATTACAAATGTAGCAACCTATGTATTTTTTCTCTGTGGATATTTTATTATCATTATTTTGATTTTTAGCACTGTCACTTTTAAATCAATATTTGTGACATTTTATTGAGCAATTAGTTCATTATATATCAGTATAAGTTTTTTATTTGATTCATGTACATTTGGAGCATCCTAATATGTTATAATTGAAACTAAAACTGTTAGGAACATTTGTTTACATGTCTCTATGGGAACATCTTGTTTGATAAGAAGTTGTCATCAAATATAAAAATAAAAATTACAAACTGACAAAATGGGTCTCAGTAATTGAGTATAGTAACAGTAACCAATTTTTACTGTAACATATGAAATCAGAATATGATCAGTATTCATTTTATAATAACTTTCTACAATAATTTTAGGTATAATGTAATTCTATGTTAAATACTATTTTCCTTCCCTCCAGAAAAAGATATTTTTTTACTAACAAATACTTCACAGTTGTTCACTGGATACCTTTGGGCTCACTAAACTTAACTGCAGATTGTTCAACTGGGTCCAACTTCCTCGTGTACTGGCAACTTTCCAGGGTATAGCTGTTAATATTGGAAGCCTTAAGATCATGATGTCAAACATAACTGTACAGTCCAAGCACATGGTTTCCACATATTTGATTGTACTTAATGTATATTATGTATCTCTTTCCATTGGTCAAAGGAAGACAGATGACCAAACCCAAATTAAGTGGGCTCTATAGTAAATATGCCATGGAATAATGTTACCAATGAGGGAATTAACAGGAAAGAACAATACTCCAAACTACCACAAGACCTCGGATAGAAAAATCAAGTTCTGTAGGCAATTCAGCAAGCCAATATTATGTACGTATTTTACATAATACTCATATTTTAAACAAGGGAATGATACAATCTGAGTGGTGTTTTTAATTCTCTCTGACAGGCATGTACAGGATGGATTACATCAAGCTGATACACTAAGTAGTTAGACAAATTAGGAAGTGATTTTAGAATCACAGGTTAGATCTGGGTAGGTGGATGTGTAGAACTTTCCTACTTATATACCTTCTGCATTCAACTCCACTGGCCTTCCTTATCGGCATCATGACCTGGGCTGATGACATCTCAGATTGCATCACGTAGAATTCACCAGTTGCTTTCTTCCAGTTGTGCATAATCAGAGATACCATGGCAAAAAAGGCACCATCAGAGATCTACAAGACTATTTCTTACTACTGTTCCTCTTTGCTTCAGTACATAGGTTCTAAATGCGGCAAATATGGCTTCTGCCTGACAGCCTTTCAATCTAGATTTCTAGTGCTCCAGACTATTCTTCCTTTTGACAGTTCAAGCCTGGATATGATAATGTCAACTTACTATTGATAATTTTGGGTATCTCAATAACCTCAATAAGATACTCTTATTTAATTCTATTCAATCCTTTTATATTTTTCTTGTGATCTCTAAATTTAACCTGTTTATCTGAAGACATCTTTTTCAGGATCTGATTAACAGAAATGATTATGGAAATAAAAATATGAGCTACTTTGCAGTATTTAGAGGTAGAGTCAACAGCACTGTCTGGTTGATTAGAAGTTGTGAAGTGAAGGTAAAGAGATTATTACAGATAACTCCAAGAAATTGGATTAAACTTTTGGCTGGACAGTGAAGACATTTAAAGACAGAGCCTGACTGAAAGACGCAGTTATTGGCAAATATATTTGAGATACTCATTACATCTCCATCAAAAGATGTCAAATAACCATTGGTGTATAAATGTTTAATGTGTCATTGGCAGACCATTCAGCATTTCAGGTCATGGTTTTATGTATGTCATCAATGTGAATGAATGGCAAAGGAAATCCTTAAGAGAAATCTGGACCATGTTAGTGTATGGAAAATGAAAAGTTAGCAAACGAGCGTATGGAGCAGCTAGTTAGGAAACGGTCAGAAAAGTAGGATGATATGGGGTCACAGAAGAAAAGAAAAGTACATCAAAGTGCCCGCCATAGTAAGTAACATTCAGAGATTCTCCAAAGGATAATGATCTATATTTGGGAGCAGCATGGCATTGCAGTAAGAAAACACTTGCCATGGTAATCTACGGATATAGTAAAAGCAGTTAAGACAAAAGAATGCTGTCAAAACCAAAAAGGAAAAAAAGTATGAATTTGTGTCCTTGGACACAAATTGTGGACACAAAGTGTGGAAGGCACACTTGGATTAGAAAGGGTGATTTAGTCAAGGTGGGTTCACTGGCAACCCTGACAAGGGCAGTCTTACTGAAGTTTTTTGGAGACTAAAGCCCAAATGTCATGAAAGAAATATGTAGATGAAGAAGTGTGTTGCTTAATATAGACACATTTTAAGTTTTGTTTAGAAAGGTGGATAGAAACAAAATTAGAGAGGAAACTGTTATCAGAATTGTGTGTTTGTCTTTGTTGTTTGATGTGTCTTTTCTTCTGTTTAAGACATACAAGAACATTTGTAAAATGAAATTATGTGTTTAAAAAACAAAACAAGAAATGTAATGTTACTTAATATTGTAATATTAGGGACAGAATTTGTGAAAAAGCAAGAATAGGCCTCTAGTAGAAATAGTAATTTTTTATTACCAATATAGATGTATGAAAACATATACACATAAATTGCTAAACCGAGAGGTAGAAAATACAAACATTACTCTTTGTTGCTTGTTTACACAGATAGGAATAAAATACAAGTTTGGAAAGGGTATTAAGAAAAGACATATAGGAGGTTTACAAAAAAATGGCAAATGATTTTATAATCTTACTTTCAAGCCTCAAGGTTTCTAAAATAAGCATTCATTTTATTGAAGTAATTAAAAATAAATTACTGAAAGTTAGTACAGTTGAAAGTCCAAGATATCTTATAAATGTGTGAATTTTAGTTAATACAAATACTTTTAGACACAACTTGAAAAATATAAAATCTAATTTTCATCCTACATTCTTTGTGACTTAATCAAGATTATTGTTGTGATAGATATTTTATTATCACACCTCAAAATTTCTATGCTTAAATACATAATCTGTTTTAGAAATCAAATCCATATGATTGGCTTTGAGCAAGTTGAGTTATTGATTTTTATGAAAGTTTTCATATCCATTTAGGTTCAAAAATAAGTATGTTGTGGCAAGTTAGGAGTCTGCTGATGTAACTGGAAAGTAGTAATATTTATTCGATGTGGTCTCCTGCTCAGAAATTGCAATAGAAATGAGTATAGTAAATGCTCTTTTCATTCTCTTTTTCAACTTTGTTTCACCTTCCTTTTTCTCCTCACAGTTATGTGCACTTGTTTCTGCTTTTTTCAGTTTCATTGCTCAATTTTATGCACAATTTTACTTCTCCAGACATCAGTTCGTTGGGTTCGTCTGAGTAAAAATCACAGAAACATAGTTCTCACTGCCTCTTCAAGCTCCTGTCTCACTAGGAAAGTTGTGATACAGAAGGGTACCATGACTGCAGTCACCTCCAGAAGTCTAGATTGGGTTCCCCAGACCTGAGGGCATGCTCAGAGAACACAGCGGGTAGTATTAAGGACCATTGAGACTGTAAAGAACGGTGAAACAAGAAATTGGTCCAAATCCTTCATTTTCTTGCTGTTCAGCAAATTCCCTGTTTTCTACTCTGCTGAAGGCCCCATCAGTTTGAGTAATGAGCCTAGAAACCAAGACAAGATTAATTACTCTAAGCCAAGTGTGGCTTAGGCTGGAAGCTGCTTTAGATGGATTAACTACCAAGTTTATAATAGGTGGCATAGAGGATCGGAAAATAAGTAGAGAGGAATGCACATGGAGCAAATCTTGTGCTGATAACATTTCTTAGTAATATAAAAGATAATTATGAATATCCATAACAATGAAGATTTAAATATATATTATAATTTAATAAGAAAAAGCTTAAGCTTGGAAAAGTCACATAGCACCATTTTTTAAATAGTAGTTTCTGAACTCAAATCCAATTTTTCCACTTCATTTTACCTCAGAGAATTAAGTTCCTTACTTGACCTCAATCAAATTCAAATGAACAAAAAGAAAAGCTTTAAGAGAAGATAGTTACCTCTCATATACAAGTCTTACATAGCTAAAATCCATAATATTAATTTTTGTAGCAGTTGTAGAAAAGTATTGATACATTCGTAAGAATTTTATAAATTATTGAAAATGATTTGGGTATTATTTGCATGAATTTTTAAATAAAGTGTTATGGATAAATGGTCTCTAATAAACCATGGAGAGTTTAGCTATACGCAGTTGTCTGATTAATTTGTAATAGTTATCACTTGTCACTCTTCTATAGGCCTGTTTACACAACTGTCTCTCCTTTACTCAGAATGAAAGAAAATTCTTCAAAACTCAGAGTGTTTTTTTTTTTACTGATTGTTACACATCACAGCTCAGTGCCTGATATGAATTAAGCACATGCTTCTAAATTTACAATTAGTGCTCTACAAGTTAAATAAATCAGATCCCTTGAATATAGCAGGTGGAAAACTATGAGATTACAGTGTTACATTTGCTTTAATGGTTGTTTTTCTCTACAATAAGTGAAGAGTTTTATAAGAAATAGGGTAACCATCAAATAATTGCTTATTACAGAAAATAAATCCACCTCTTACTTGCTAAGAGATTGGAAAAGCTTGTCAAAATAATACTGGTAGCAAAATGGACAAGAACAATACTTTTAATTTCTCTGTTGACATGGGTGTGTTGTGTGTGTGTGTGTGTGTGTGTGTGTGTGTGTGTGTGTTGGAGGGGGTAATGAAATTATCGATGGCATATTAAAACATCTTTTTACTTTTCTAACAATTCTTCAATACTTACTAATTGAAGGAAATATACCAAATATATTCACTATTAATAAATTATTTATTCTTGTGTTAATTAGAATCTTGCAAAAAGCAGACTCGATGATGGAATTAGATGTAAAAATATTAAATAGGTGAAATGCTCGTGAAGGATGAATGTAAGAGAGCAACAGTACAATAGGAGAACTTGCAGACGTCTATGAAAAGCAAAGAACAGAGAATGGTGGTCGGAGTGGAGGTTGCTGATTGTGTCACAGTTCTCAGAAAGATTCAGTGATTTTGACATGGACTCCCATGCCAAAGTTGTCAGCTGAAGTTTGGGATGCTTTGGTGTGGAAAGGTGCTGAAACTGGCCCCACAGTCAGCCACTGGCTGGTAGCACAGGAGACATAGGTCAGTTCTGCTGCTTTTGGGATCCAGTTTTACTGAAACAGATCTGAACACTGCAATTCCACCTCTGTTACTATGCCATTTTACAAATGAGAAAAAGAGAAATTTAATTACTAAAGGCCATATCTTCATATCCAATCAAGCTAAGTGAATTTTCTTTACTTGCTGTGTGATTGTTTTGTACAGTGTCTGGCAATATTTAATATATTTACTTATCAATTTTGGTTAAATAAGAAATTTATAATGTACTTAGCAGATAATTTTACATTGTAGACATTGCTTACAAAAATCGGTGACTTCCAAGTGATTGGGTTTTAAACTCCACCTCAGTAGAAATTGAATTAAGCAACAAGGTGCTATCAAAGGCTTAAAGTGGATAAAAATATGAGTGTTATCTGAGATAGTAAATAAAAATTCTAATAATATTTAAAGAAATTACGTGCAAAGGAATGCAACATTCTAGTGTTTTAATGCTATTTAAAATATAGAGTATTTTAAAATATAGAGAGATTTTTTAAAGAAGAGTTTTTTTTTTTTTAAATTATAGGGCTCTAGTCTAGCGACTCAAACCTAATCTATCATTATAAACCTGTGGAAATCTCCTCATCATGTTCTGTTCTCCTCAATCTTATCTGCATTTTACCTGAAAAATGCAAATTTTTATCACTTCTCAGATGATTTTCATGATCCTTTCTTTTTTCACACTTTGGATGCAATCCAATTTCTCTCTCGTGTACAGACGAGGAATTGAATACCCAGAGAGTTAAGGACAAAGAGATTCCTATTATTGCTAAAATAAAGGAATTTGATCATCTCCTCAGAAAAATAGCCTGTCATATAAATTTTCATTTTTATTGTCTTTTAATTTAACCCTCTAATGCCTTCAAAGTCTATGAGTACTCTTTGCCAGAAAAAAACACAGTAACTAAGAAGATATGCAAAATACTAAGCTATAAACAGGCCTCTGATCTGATGAATATTTGTCTATATTTTCTGAACCTTCAGTAGTTCATCTTCCCATGCAGAGTTATTTGAATATTTAATGGTAACACTTTTAAATTTCTTTGCATACAATATTAGCTGGATGTTTACAGTTAATTAAATTTACCATATTTTTTCATTTTTATTCTGACATCAAAGGGCTACCAAAATAATACTGCCACTGTATTTTAGCCACAAACACTTAATAGCGTATAATATGAAATAGCATAAGCTATCTTTCTTATGGGATAATGAGAGTTTTGTATAAGTTTTTTAAAAATGTTATCTACAATGAAAGAATAATTGATTACCAGTAGAATCATTTGTTAGAGACAGATTTTTACAGAATGTCTTGAGTGCATTTTTTTTCCAGTGGGATAGTCTTGGTGCATTTGCAAACGTATCCCTTTAATACACAGTCTGAAATTTCAGTTGAATGATGTTTTTAATTTAGGTTTTCTGATATTCATGTATCAGCAGTAAATTACCACTTCATGTTACAATTACTTACCGCCCTTATCTGTAAATGAAATTCAACTATGTGATGTGAACATTATGTGCTGCCAGAAGGAGAAACACAACTACTCATGCTCCTATCACAACTTATGTCAACATGTTCATTCATAATAATAAGAAAGTGCACCTTCAAGGAAATGATTTGATTAAACCTTATCAAGACAACTAACATTTCCTGTTTTATTGTTATGTTTCAAACACTCCAATGTCTTACAGTAGATCTAGGTGGCAGTGAAGAATTCATGGCAATATTTTTCAACATGTATAAAGAAGACACTGGATTTTGTTCTCATCTTTGTTTCTGTCTCCTTCTAACACTGTAGATATGGGAAAAATAAAACCTTTGTAGTTCCTTGTTTTTCTTGATTAGAAATATAATCTCTATTATCTCTGTATTATCATTACATTAAATAGGTTAAGTGTATTGAGTCACCTTCATTCTTCCCTGTTCTTCTACCACCTGCTTTCTCCCCAAATCTGTATGCCTAGACATTATTTTAATTCCAAGATTTTCATTCTTATGTATAAAGCTCATTATAAAACTACTACCATGCTAATTACTTGGACACATACCTTTCTCAATTAGGAAGAACTGTGGACATGAAGGAAAGAAGAGACATGAAGTAGTGAAAATTAGATCATCATTTCAGAGATTATAAAGCAAATGTTTTAAAAACATAATTAAATTTCATATGGATATTATTTAGCAGCTCATGATCTCTGTAACAAATCAACTAAAAATGTGTATGCAGAAGCAATTATTCATGTATCCTCCTCCCCTCCAGTTCCTGGTCTCCGGAATGGTAGAGTGTCATAGGCCACATTGTTTCCTGTAGCCTTTATGAATACAGCAGAGTTTTGAGGTTCACATGTTTATTTTTTAATATTTTATTTTTAGCCTTGTAAATTGATTTTTTTTCTCTTTTAATTGGGGCTTCAAAAAGTGAGCTGAACCTGTTCAAAATATTCTATGATTTTATCAAAAACATGTGAGGACTTTAATTTCAAATGTATTATTTCCCTTACAATGAGATACCATACTCCTACCATAGTCCTCACTTTGATTCATGACTCCTATAGACAACAACTCTGAACTTTTCTGACATTCATGTATCCAGCAAATTTTTTGAACTGCCACTAGTCCCAGTGCATAGGTGACGGGCAGCACAGAATGATTCAGATACCTCTTTTGTTCTCAGGAACATGGTACCCAAAAGGTGAGAGAGCTGAACAAAACAAAAGGAAACAAAAAAGATCAAAATGATTGATAAGTTATTATATTAGTGGTGATTAAGTGATGAGATATGAAATTTTTCCAGAGTTTATCTTAAATATTTCTTCAAGAACTTACCTCTGTATTTCTAAGTGTCTTGACTACTATTTCTTGACTTTCAGTTTAGTTCATTGTACTCCTATTTTGGAACATGAGAAAAGATCTAATTTACATTCTCTTCTTCTCCTTTATACACTCATATTTATATTCATATATAGATTTGAAACAATAGTCATCCAGCCACGGATGTGGTACACATCTGTAATCCTGGCTGCATGGGAGGCTGAGACAAGAGGATTGAAATTTTGAGGCTAGCCTGGGAAGTTTAGCAAACCTTGTCTCAAAATAAACTTAAACTAAAATTGAAGCTGTATCTGACTTTGCAGAGTATACCTAGAAGTTTTTAGTTCAATCCTATTACTGTAAAACAAAGTGATTTTCATGGTTCATTTTTTTTCACTATGCAATTTTAGTCATGAAAAAATTATATCACTTCTTTTATTAATAAACCTTCCTACTTGATTTAAAAAATTATCTTGAAGGTTTTCTACCTTTGACTCTGCTCCCCCCTTCCTATTTCTCTCTTCCTTCTTACCTGTCCCTCTTTCTATGTCTTATATTCTCACACATTCACCTTAAGATCTTTCCCTAGTATTTGAAACTTTGCTATTATAAACTTTGGTGTAAATATTTTAATGTTTGTTTGTTTTAATTCACTGTGTTTGACACTTAGTGGACCTAGCAATCTGGAAATTTATGCTTTTAAACTTAATATGTTTTCTTTTATACAGTATTTTTTTTTTATTTTTTTCTTTGAGGCAGGGTTTCACTGTATGGTCAAGACTAGACTTGAACTCACTTTGTAGACCAGACTGCCCTGGAACTTGTGGTGATTCTCCTGCCTCAGCCTCCTGAGTGCTGGTATTACAAGTGTGAGGCACTATGCCTAGCTTATACAGTACCTTTCTTTGAAAATCATCAAACAGCATTTTTCTGTGGCTTTTTCAGAACATCTATTTTCAGAACATTGTTGTTTAGATGTACTGAATTTATATGTTTTTCTGTTTTCTTCAGTTTTGTTTTGTTTATACTTTACTTCTATATATTAGAAAGTATTTCTCAACTTAACACTTTCCAAAAATGTTTTATTTTCTCAAATTTTTAATTTCTGCAATTTTGTTTGCATGATATAAATTTTCTCTCATATTTTTTTCCATAGATATGACTGTTTCTTTTAGATTGTGTGGAAATTGACTATAGTTATATTAAAATTTGCTATTGATCTCAAATTTTCTCAAAAATTTGTTTTTATCTTTCTTTATTATAGGAATATAATTGGAATATCTGTAGACCTAATGATCTTTCTTTACTTAGTGAAGTAATGATCAGGCATGTGGATTTTACAAGATGTGCAGATTGACAAACCTCATCTGTTAGAGTGACCCTCCTACTCCAGGAAGGATGCTGGCCAGAAAAGATAGTGATAATGATCTTTTTCTAATAAGTGATTGTTATTCACTTATGTAGGAGTTATTTGCCTATATCATTTGTATGGTCAATTAGGAATAACAATCTGTTGTGTATTTGTTGCAAACCAATTTATGTCTATTTTTTCTGAGAATCTGTGTATTAATGACAAATTTCATGTAACGTTTTTCATCATTTTTAAATAGTAAATATTCTTCCCTCATAATGTTCATTAATGAACACCATTTATTTAACAAAATATCATTTTGGAATGTGATAAAGATTCCACAATAACTTTTAAATAGTCAGTGTTTTATTTTAAAACATGAATTTTTATTTCACCTAGAAGATTGTATCTTTTCCGGTGACAGAACTCAGTACTGATCTTGTGCTCTCCGGGCAGGCACTTAAGCTGCTGAACTAAATCCCTGGCCTCACGACTGTACCATTTTAAGTGTTCAGATGAATGATAAATTCGGTTAGAATACTTAATAAATTCACCATTATTTTCCTCAAATTTTAAATCCAATTTCGATATATAGAAATATAAATGGGCTGGGGATTTAGCTCAGCAGCATAAGCGCCTGCCTGGCAAGTGCGAGGTCGTGAGTTCGATCCCTGGTACCGCAAAATAAATACATACATACATACATACATACATACATATATTTGTAGTTGCAGAACTAAGTCTAGAAATGGACAGTTTAGCAATTCTAACTGATGTTTTAATAATTTTAAAAGTTCAAATTGCAAATGTTTAACTGAAACATAATGTCAAGTAAGAGAAATCTTGTTTCATTTTACTCTCTCATGAAAATTTCCAAATTGTATGCTTAGTCAGTTTCCACATTTCCGTTGCTGCTGAAAGTAAAGAGAAAACATCCTGAGGATGAAAATGCAAAGTAGTTCAATAGTGGGGCTCATTTGTCATTTGCAATACCTTAAAAATATATCCTTTCCAATATAAATTTACATTTATTCAAGAATTATTGTTTCTTTTCTCCCACTAGCACAGCTAGCAATTTTAAAATTTTAAATTAAGTCTAAACACTTTAGGTAACAATAGTAATGTTTGCTAAATAATTATTAACTCTCCAATAATATGATAGGCACTTTATATATATTATCCTGTTTAACACTTCAAGCACCCCATGCAGTAGTTACTTTTTAAGTATTTGTATTTTGTTGGTTTATGCCTCATATCTTCAAGCTAAATTTTGACATTTTGACTCAAAACAGTTTGTACTTATGTTGCTTTCTTTTGTGACTTCTGTTTCTTCATCTCCTACCCTAATTATGTTCTCTGTAGTATATATATCTCAAAGGATATATATAAAATATATTATATGATATATAATAACTAATATATAATAATATATTATATAACTAATATATTATATAATATATATTATATATAATAACTTGAATGTTATTGTTTTTAATTGAAGTTTTTTCTCCTTATTCTATTAGTTACTAATAATGACCTTAGCCATAAATATTTATTGGGTAATATACACGAGGGACGATTATAAACATTTTCCATTTATTACTTTGCTTATTCCTCACAGCAGCCTCTGAGACTGTTGGGTTTATTAAGCCACAGTAGCAGATGGAGAGGAAGAGTTACAGGGAGGATATTTAATTCAGCCAGTGTGATCCAGCTGATAATAGGTTCAATTAAGTCACAAACAAAGGATGCCAAACCACAGGGTCCATGAATTTAAAGCATTACCTGTGCATCCGTGTTTACAGGATCCACCTATCTTTTCCCTTGAGCCACTGTTTTAACATTTCTGTTATCCCAATCCAGGTTTTTTACTGGACTCAGGACAATCTGAAGGTGATAAGGAGAACAGGCCGTGATGGAGAGTCAGTGCTTAAGAACTGATGAACAGAATCAGTCTTACTTGTATTGATTGGCGGGTATGTTCAGGGGCTACTAACAGAGACTGGATATGGCAGAAGCACAGGCAAGAAGCCAGACCCATGGGGAGCGGGCAACTCTGTTAGCAGGAACGGCCAGTCTCCCTGATTGTCCTGCCATCTTAGTGCCTGACTTGTCTTCAAAATGGTGAACCTGTCCAGCAGGTTTTCACATGTTCTAATCCCATCAGTAGAGAGAAGATAAGAAAGTACAATTGATTCTTCTGGAGTCTGCTACTAGTACCAATTCTTCTATAACTATCTCTATCAGAACATGATTACATTGTTCACATAATATTATTGTGTGAACCTCAGTCACATAATTATTTGCAACAAAATCTAGAAAATTCTATGTGTTTCAAGTTACCTTCATGCTTCAACAATATGGACTTCTGTTTCTGTATAATTAACTTTAGCCCTTGTCCAATCTAAACCTTTGGTTATTATGATGTCCAGGGATAAATTGATCGTAATGCATTAAAAAATTTAATCTCTCATAAAAGGAGCAAAGTTTTATGCAGCTTCTAAGCCAGCTGCTAGTCTAATACATTTGACTCTTGTGGTGTGTATTCTTAAACAGCAACTCATAATTTCTCCCTTTGAAGCTTACAGATAAGTCCTCTCATCTTACTAATAAGAATCCATGTCAAGTGCAGTGGCTCCCATGATTTCAGCACTCTGGGAGGCTAATGCAGGAGAAAGGATCACAAGTTCAAGTCCAGCCTGGGCAATCTAATAGCTTACTAAGACTGTCTCAAAAGTAAAACGCGTTGGGATGGTAGAGTAGTGCAGGGGCTCTGGGAGGCAGGTGTATATCTGTAATAAAAAAGTTTGCCTCAAAAGGTATAAACATAAATTACCATTGTTTAACTTTTGCCCAATACATTCAGGCATAGCATGAACTTCCCCTTGGGGCTGGCAGTGGTTTCCTTTCTGAAATATTTTCCTGTCATTTATTCCATTACAATTAAGTGTACAATAGAAAAGATATCCAGATTTCCTTAGAGATAAACTGTTTTGCAACACACTGTGATATCAGTTTAGGAATCTAGAGATTGTTTTAAAGGAGCTATGGTCAGAAGACAAGGTAGAGCCAGAGTTAATTTTATTCATAAACAAACAAATAATAATAACAACTCCATGTAACTTTTGGGGGGAATAAGAGTAATAATACTCTTAGTCCCCAAAAGCACAAGGTTTTAATCTATCCTTACTGAGTAACATCAGTGATTGAATTTTAAAAACATGTGTTACACTTTGTGAATTCTAGTACCTTAGTGAGTTACTTAAAATGTTTTGTAATGTCATAATTTGAAGACCTAAGAAAATGGAAATAAAGACGACAGACATTCCTTAACTCAATTTTGCCTTAAAATGATGTTAGGCTTTAGAATGAACAAATGAGATAGTACAAGGAAATTGTTCTATGGATTATAGGTAGTCCGTTATGTAAGGTGTTATTATTATGACAGCAGTCATTGAACAGCACCTACTATATTGGAAATTTCCTTTATACAAAATATGTCATAAAGGAAAAAAATATAAAATGTTCTGAGAATGCTATCAAGAATTGTATATCACTCAAGGGACATTTCTATGCAAACTTGGCATCGCTGTTCTCTCAATGTCAAATGCATCATTGTGGCTGCTTTATAGAGCATCATTATCTGGGGCATCTTTCACAAATTTCACATATAATAAATTTATAAAACTTTCTTTTTGAAGCAAAAATGGAGGGTGATGTTTTCTTAAGATTGAAATGGTTTATAATTGATTGAAGGAATAAATTCTTGTCAAGTGCCTTTGTTTCAACAAACCTTAAAGCCCAGCTCAAATGTTTCCTAACGGCTGATGAACTGTGAAAAGCATACCGACTGTTGGAGAAAATTAGAGCTATTTGGAGTGTGCAACTATAGCTGTCCTGACATATGATTCCTATTTTGCAGCTGGACTTTTCCCTAGTGCACTAGGAATGAGTCCATAATCTTATGCCATATTTGCACATTTGGGGCTCCAGGCCACAGCAATCTTTTTATTATCAAGACCCAGTGTCACAGCACTGGCCTCAGGTCAGGAAACTTAAGACAATGAAGCTAAATTTTCAAACAGTCTCACAGAGAACACTACTCAGCTACATAGCTATTACCTTTGTGTATGAGATAATTACTTGGGCAAAGAGTAAATGATTCTTTTTCAGATAATCCAGAAATTTTTTAGATATAAACTTCTAGTGGTTTATAAATTTAAGCATTGGTTATGTGAGTGCTTTGAAGGTGTGCATTGTGTGTCATATAAATAAACATGTATATATATATATGTGTATATATATATATATATATAAATACACAAACATACTCAACAAAAAATCTATTTTCATTCCCACTGCCAGATAATTTCTACATCAACCCACACATACATGAAGATAATTGTATTCTCTTTATATTGTCTAAATTTATATAAGAAATTAAGGATCTATATATTTTAATCATTTTATTGCATATGAATTTGAATGCTATGAAGCTTGTAATTTCCATTTTTTACATTTATTAGAAGATAATATACATGCACTAATATATGTTTGCATAAATTTCATATAGGTACATTGTTTCCATTTAATTATAACCTAAAATATATTTAATCTTCTACTAATATGCATTAGTACAGTAAATATCATTGAATATTTACATTTTAATGCAATATAAATCTACCTGAGTCATTTACTATGAAAGCAAATGTTAGAAATGAGAGTTAAAAGGTTATAAAACTTTTTACTATTAATAGACATTTTTCAAATTTTTCCATATAGTGTACAAATTTCTTATGTAAATTGTATTAAAAAAGTCATAAAATGGTCTCATAAGAGTGTATCCCCAGACCCGTATATTCATATATTTAAAACAACTGTACTTACTCTGTGACTGTAATTTACTCTTAACCTCCGCCCATTTTTAATACGATTTTTAATAAGATTTTTAATAAGATTTCCTATTACATAACAAGGAGATTTTGTTTTTTGGAAGTTCTCACTATGTAGTACAGAGAGGCCTTGAACTTATTTATGTAGTCCAGGCTGTCCTAGAACTCAGAGTGACCCTTCACTTCAGCCTCCTGATTGCTGGGATTACAGATGTGGGCCACTATGCCTAACTGAAAATCTCTTATTTAAAAAAAAGTCCTACTGTTAAATAATTCACAAATTGTTATTTGTATCATTAATATGTATAGAAGCATGTAACACAAATTAAAATCTACTATGTTATCTACTTTTGATATTTAAATATACTTTAAAATATTTTTCTCTATTAAAAAGTGTTCATAAGTCATAAAAATTCATTAATGATCAATTGGGTCATGATAAATATGTAGATTGAAATGGAGATGTAAAAGAATATATTCAAAGTCATAAGGCAGTACATAGACCTGTACAAAAATTGGAATACAGTTCTCCAAAAGTAAAGATACTGTATGAGTCTCAGTAACAATTTCCTTTCAATCTTACGGAAAAGAACTTTATTTTCAAATTCTTTCAATTTAAAATCACTTCACTTGAGATGCTTATTCTACAATGAAAATGATTTGTTTATATTTTTATGGTTATTCACCTTCTTAAACCCGATGGCAGCAGAATTGCATGAAATAGGAGAGAGCACAACTACTAATTAATGGTAGTGCAGAAAATATTGCTGAGAATTATTTGAGACACATAGAAAAATGTTTAACATGAAAATCTTCACTATTCATAAATATATGTGTATGTATGTACTTATGCATTCATATTTAGCACTGCTTTAAGATATTTACCATTTTCTTTTTTTCAAAACATTAGATATTGCATAAAACTTTACCAAAGTAATAATAAAATTACATGAGAAAACTTACTTTGAAAGAAGTAATATCTTTCCAATTTTTTAGGCATATAAATGATAATCTTATAATTATTTTCTCAAATATTTGGTACTTTGGAAAATACCTCTTTTTATAAAATTTCACACTAAGGGATCTTATTAGATTTTCTAATGTAAAACTCATTATTTCTAAGATCCAAAACATGAATAACTAAACTAATAATGAGATACTTTAGGAAAAAGAAAGTAGAAAAGTGAAAATTTATTGTTATAGTACATGTATTTCAATATACCAGTAAATCTAGATATATGTTAAAGAGTGACAGCTACAGGAATATTACTACATCAAAACTACCACATAATCTTCTTATCAAATAATCAGTCACTGTTTTGCATGGTACTGATTAAAAATGTTATAAATAAGGTACAAACAATTTTGCCACCATTTAATTCACTATTCATAACATAGTATGGGATACTGAAAGCCAAATAGTTCACAAACTATATTAAATGTCTAAAATTTTACAGAACAACTGATTAAATACACTGACTACTAGATTATTTTGAGGCCAAGTGTACAATGTTGGAAATATTACTTTAATTATTTTAAGCAAAATCACTTTGAGTATCAATCATACCTTGAATAAAAATTTAAAGTTACAATAGTGCTTAGAATTAAATTGAAGTTGTGATTATACACATACATGTACAAACACATATGTTTACAAACACATACATGTAAACACACACATAAAGTGAAGTCATACATATGGTATGGCTTACATGGAGTTTTCATAATTTTTGCTGTTATTATTAAGGCAACCAGTTACGAACATTAAATAGTGACATAACATTCATTTACATTTAAAAATTTTTTGTTGGAATAAATATCAAGTTTCATATTATAAGGTGACAATATTCTAGCAAGAACTAAATTGCGATTTATATGAAATTATTGTGGCATATGCAAAGTCTCAATCCTGAAATATATATACTGTAGTATATTTCTGTATTTTAAGTTTTCTTTTTGAGGATTCTTAGAGAAGGTGATGGTGAATTCACTGTAGGAAACACAATTCAAATTAGTTGAATTCAAAGGCAAAAGGTTTGTCATGAAATGGTAAACAGAAATTAGCACCACCTCAAAAAATGGAATCAAGATAGTGAATGCCACTGAGATCACCTTTGTCACCTGATTCTCTCTGGTTGCCTGCTTTAGTTGAACTTCTTATAACTAGAAACAGCACCTGGGCTTTGCCAGTTCTTGAGCTTTAGAATCTATGATCTGACTCACGGGAAGAAAAAGAACATTCTCCAGCTTCATGTTTAAAAACCTAAAGGAAAAGAAATCATTTGTCCAGTTTGGGGCAAAGTCTGCCTACCCTTTGAGTAGTCGCCTAAATGTTCTTTGCATATGGGAAAGGGACCAGCTAACTCTGACTAGGAGACAGGTCATAGTATGCTAACTTGCAATGTCCATGATAATTACGTGATTGGAAAGGATGCAGTTCCAAGAAAAAACTAGACTATCAGAAGATCCAACGATTAGAATATATTTGAGAGAAACATAAGTGTGTAAGTCACTTTACTCTTGTGGTTAGAAGAAATACCTAAAATAAGTCATTTAAGGAATGGTTTTAGTTCATGGCTTCAAAAGTTTCAGTCTAAGGATGCTTAACCATGTTGCTTTTAGTGCTGTTCTTAGACTGCACAACATGGCAAGAAGCCTACATTAGAAGAAATTTGTTCACTTTCCAGTGTCCAGAAAGTAAAGTGAGAGAAAGAGAGAAAGGGGTGAGTACTGCAATGTCTCCGTCAAGGGGAACACCCACAATGAACTAACTTCCTCCAAATATATCCACCTCCTAAAGATTTCACTACTTCCCCATCATGCTGTAGACTGGTGATAAAACTTTAGCACCCAAAATTCTGGGAGATACTTAAGGACTAAGTTATAGCAATAATCTATTTCAGTTTCACATTAAAAATATTTCTTTAGAACATTTCTGACATGTGGTCTGCTCTCTCAGTTTGAATAATTGCCTCAGTTGAGAATTTATTATTATTTTGGTAACTATTACAAGATGATGGTCTAGCATATTTATATTTCATATGTAACTATGTTCAAAAGCCTCATCTTCATAATCTCATTCTCCTTATTATAAATGAATTCATCATGCTTTCCAAATTTATTCCTTCAAAAATTACATAGAATAACACGGCAGTCTTATGTGGTTGTATAAGAAAGAATTTTCTGAAAATGACCGTTTCTATCAGGTCAGAAAGTCTTTTTATGTTCTGTTACAAACTGCCTTGATTTTTTTGTTCATTCTTGATTTCTGTCATGGAGATCTATGCAAATTTTGTTAAAACTCTCTTCTCCATAAAAACATTTCAAATATTTGAAGGTAGTTAATATGCTCTTTTCAAATGCACTTCATATTTTTGAACCTAAGACATTTATCTGGATGTAAAATTTTATCTTGCCATGCTTGACTTTCATTGCAGGGAGTCAGGATTTTAATCTATGTGTTCTGGTATGTAGAATATTTGTTGTCAATCTTAGCGGTGGGACAGTGATAACCATACCTTCTACGTCTTTATCATGTTTGCTGAAAATAATTATTTAAAAGTACAAACTCAGAATAGATCTAATCTTACTATAGAATTCCATCAAGTCTGACATTAATCAACATACTTTGAACAAACACATTTAACAATCTATAAATATATCTATTTGACTTATTTTCTAACATTCATCTTATACTTTGCCCAAACAAATGTAAAGAAAAATAATATCTGTTACTGCAACTGAGAATGGGTAGGTACAATGTAGTATCAGCAGACATAACTGAGCAAATGCAGGAAATTTAGCATCTTTGGAATTCAGTCTTCAGATTAATAAGACGTTATTTGCCCAAAATTTGTAATCATGATGAATAGCACTTATAACAATTTCATAAAATGTGGTTTCCTCTAGAAGCAAGAGAAATGAAAAGTATATTAGGAAACAAATTCCATTTATCAAATATGAAACCACTACCATAGTTAGTTTTCTTCAAGAGTACTCATGGAATTAATGTTATATTCTAGCAATTACCATTCTCTACCTCTCTAATCTCTTTCTCCCATGTCATGTGTTTCGTTCCATCTCAATTCTGTAGAGACCAGATAGCAAATATTAGACGATGATATTCTTGCTTTGTGAATAATGTTTCAAATAGCGCTTAGGTCCACAAATTCAGAGGCCTAGTTATCTTTAAGTTATATATTTTTACCTTGACTACATAAGAAAATAACTTGAGGAACTTAACCAGCTCTCAAGATAAAGCAATAAAATGAAAGACAATCAAATCAGTAATGACAGAGATCATTTTGAAAGCTGTTGACATTGATTCTAATGTACAGTAAGACTAGATGTGTGTGTGTACCAATATTGTTTAGAATTTAAAAGCAACGTTGCTCAGACAATATGCCAAAAATATTCTTCTGTTGCCAAAGACCAAGTTATAAAGTAAGAAAAGTCTGCCCAACATCCAACCAAGCTCTTTTTTCTCTATCTTTGGTGGTTTTCTCTTGAGATAACCAGTTTTCATGTCTCAGTAAGTGCTGCACTGTGGGTCTTTTTTATTTTCACAAGCAATGCATTTTTTTTAAGCAAAGCTGGTTTTAGTTCCCTCTTCCACATTTAAACTTCTCGGTCCCTCTGAGCTCCCAGCATATGTGGTTCTGTAAGTAGCTTGTCGGTGAATTGGTTGTTCACCGTCCCTGGTCTCATATAGGAGCTTGTGTCAGAATGTAAATCTACTGTGTCGCTAGCACAGTATTTGTTGTACTTGTCAGTCTTTTTTTAACAACCTTCTCTGGGAACGAAGACAGGGGATGATATACATTCTTGCACATGTTCCTTATCTCCTTGCAGAAAAGCCACAGCTCCCAGACTGCTGCTGCTCCAGAGGCTCTGAGGTTGCCGCACTACTACTAGTGAGCTACTTACAACACGGTGTGCAGACCAGCAGCACTTGAAAATGTGTCAGAAAAAGACAATCTTACTGAAGCTTCTGCAATAATTCAAAGTGTATAGAGAATTTCTAACAGGCCAGTCAAAATTAAAAGCTGGGGTCTATTGTAGATATTTATTTTACTTCATATTTTAACATCTCCTCTCCCAAAAGCAATTTAATATGCAAGAGGTTAAAAATCGCATCAAACTCTACACTTGAAACATTTCATGAGCGATAAGATATTCAACAAGCCCAGCTCCCTTTACCTCCCTGAGAATGAGAGCTTAAAATACTTTTTTCTTATTTTCTTCTTTGAGTTATAGCTATAGTCTGCTCATTATACCTAATAATAAATTAGAGTAGAGTAGAAGGGTTTCCAAACCTTTTTACATTTTCTTGTAGCACAGAATTTGTTCTGCATATACTTTTTGCCTGATAATCACATCAGGCAAATTGTTTTGAGGCAAATAGGGATGAAGAATGACATAACTTTTAGGTGACATATCAAGGTGTGTATTAGCAACCAAACAACTTCTCATGAAAACACCTGGCCCCCAAGTAAGTTTTGGGGAAGTGACGGGATAAAGCCGAGCACTTTTCAGGGGTTAGAGGCAGGAAATTGTGGGCCAGTAAGTAAATGGAAGTAATCTAATAAAGTAAAATTTGTTTGAAGATTCAAAGAAGAATCTCTAGAAAGAGACATGATGCTAGGGGCCCTAAATACACTCTTGATTGTCTTTGTAAGCGGAGAAACAGAGGGCTTTTGATTATAAAACAGAAAGAAGAAGAATAAATAAATAACTCCAGGCCCACAGCATCAGGGAAAGTCTTAATTCAGTAGTCCTCCTTTATCTGTGGTTTTGCTTTCTTGTGGCTTTAGTTATCCACAGTCAACTACAGTCTGAAAATACCAAAAGGAAAACTTCATACGTAAACAATTCAAAGTTTTAAACTGTGTGCTACAGTGAGTATCACGATGAAATTTCATTGCACTCTGCACTGTGCTACCAGGGATGTGTCATCTCTTTGTCCAGCATAACTAAGCTACATCAGCGTCTTGCCCATTAGTTGCTTAGTTGACCTTTCAGTTAAAAGATCCAATATTGAGGTATTCCAGTGCTTCTGTTTAGATAAGAAATTCAGTAGAAGCCTTACACTGTGTCACAATGCTTATGTCATTCACCTCACTTCACTTCATCTTGTGGGCAAAGAATTATGTAGGTAAAGAATTATATGATACCCTCACACAAAGAAAAGTACACTGCAAGATAGCTTAAGACTTCCATCCCATGGACTACAATAAGAGTGACCACGGCACTGGAACTTTTAGTATAGTGTACTGTTATGTTTGTTCCTTTTCATTAGTATTTACTAAGACTCTCTGAATGTACCTAACTTATAAACTGATCATTGCCATGAATATTTATACAGAAGAAAAAACATTATGCTTATATGGCTCAGGAATATGCACAGTTTCAGGCATCCACTAGTGATCTTGAAAGACACTCTTGTAGATAAAAAGAGACTATTGTATGCAGATTTCCTTCTTTTGAATACTAATCTCTGATTTGTAAATACCAGAAGTTTTGAATCACTATGAGGGAAAATGATGACACAATTCTTTGATAGTGACTAGTGAAGGCAGCTAAAATATTGATATGTTTTAAAAAGCAAAATTCATCTCTGAAAACTTCTTAAATGTTTTATTATAATTTGGGAACAGAAGCATTTGTCCCGAACAACTAAATTTTCCATGCTGAGACATGTTAATGGAATAACATTATTATTCAATAAAACCACTTAACACATACCAATAGTTTAAGTAGCCCACACCAGGGGTTGCCTGTGAAAACTATTTGCCACAACAGGAGCAAGAGCAAATAATCAAAAAGGCAAAAAGAAATACAGCATGAAGTTGCATTATGCGCTGAAGCAAATTTGTTTTGAATTCTTTTATGTCAAAATTAAACATAAATTTCCAAAATGGAATATAAAATTCCACTTGGAATGGATTGTTACAGCTCTCTGGAGATTGTAAAATAAAACCAAAAGCATAATTAAATCTGATTAAAGATATTTATTTTAATAAACATGACTAAGAAACTTGGGTAATATTTTCTTCAAAAACAAATCCAGCAAGTATGTATAACTCTAAAATATAAAGATATGAAATACACACATGGCAGGATAATGAAAATGTACCTGTGAATAAAAAGACAAAGTGACAGCATGTCTGCGCATGCATGTGTCTGTGAGATTTCTGCTGAGAGCAGAACCAAGTTTAGGTAGAATTACTGAATGTTCAACATAATGAAAGACATTCATGTTTTTGTTTTTCCCACAAAAATATACTTTCTCAAAGATTGTAATAAAGCTATTAGAACTTCACATTCAAAATAATGTAATCTGATCTTATTATTATTGTATAACATAACTATGAGAAAAAGAAAAGGAGTACTTGAGCTCAAATTTCTGTAATCAATTCTGTCTACCCTTAAGGGAGTTGTAAGAGAGCCCCATGTTACTGTTAATACAGTGTAGTCTTAATCCTCACATTTTTGTATTTCCCCAGGAGGAGAGTATTGTGCCTTCACGCTTCACTCAGTTTGATCAGCAACTAAATTTAAATAGTAGACTAGTTTTGTTTTTTGTTTTTTGTTTGTTTGTTTGTTTTTGATACACGGGATCAAACTCATGACCTTGGACTTGCCAGGCAGGTGCTTATGCCACTGAGCTAAATGCCTGCACTAGTTGACTAGTTGTGCACATCAAGTTCAGTGAATGGAACCCACAAACTGTGAGCCTAAATATTTTCTCTGTATAACTTGATTATTTTAGACGTTTTGTAGCTGCGATGGAGCACTGACACTGAAGAAAGCCCAAGTTTCAGCTGAAGTATACATTTCGCTAATAAAGGTGTTTTGAATTTTTTCACAGGCAAAGCAAAAAAATTTCTGAGGAAGATTTCTGGTTGCACAGTGACTGAAGTGTGCTACTGATACTTAGCAAAGTAGAGCCAAACATGCTGATCCTACCATATTACCGAAGTTAGTCACGCACAACAGAGACATAGTCACCTTCAAATATCAGTAGTGTCTCCACTGAGAAGCACTAAGGCAGTGAGGAAGTATTTTTAATTACAAGTGAATACTTGGACTTTGGGACATCAGGGGGTCCTTCAAAATTAGGGTACTTCCTTACTGCTTCACCTTTTTAACAAGGACAGCGAGCATTCCTGTGAAATGGCTCAACAATTACTCTTCAAAGCACAATAGTTTGGAGGAAATGGCATATATAACTTTCTTTATAACGTAGACAATTTTTAAACTTTACTCTGCTTTATAATGACAAACTGGTCTTGTTAAAAGAGAGAAACACCCTAAAGCCTTGAATTTAACAGTAGGTTCAGGATAGGGCCGAGAATTAGTTTGTCGAAACCTAGGCAACTGTCACTTCTATAGTGAAGAGGAAAATGTATAAAAACAAACAACAGCACCGTCTCTTTGCCTTTTTGATTCAAGTTAGATGGAAAGGAGGTTAACATCAGAAGAAGTCTGTTGAGATTCTGCAATCTCTTAGTATATAAAATCATTTTGAAATTTTGTTTTAAATCGCACATACAACATGTTATATGGGATATGTCTACTATGTGATCAACAAATTTCTATGACCAAATGCTGTTTGTTTCTTTTGAGGTAACCTTGCTGTCAGCTGTTCTTACAATAATCAGCATCCTCTAGCATGTGCCAAAAAGAAAAATCTCAAAATCTTAGTGACACTTGTTTCCTTTTCTTCTGTGGAAAGCAACAAAAACTGCTGAAATAAGAACAAGCCAGGGTTGCTTATGCAGACCTCGCTCTGGGAAAGAAGTTAGCCGGCACCACTTCTGTGTGCAGAGACCAGCCAGAAGAGTAGAAAGCTTGCAGAATCAAAAGGAAAAGGCACAAGTGTGCCCTTACTGGTGGCTGTTAGCATGAGAACCTGGAGACCAGCTAAGTAGGAGTGGAGCATATTATGTGGTTAATACAGCATATTTTTTTCCCCTCTGATTGGTCATACTTGGAAGCAGTGACAAAACTTAGTTCAACTGTCAGTTTCTGATCATGTTTCGCTTGCTTTGTACTGATTACTACAAAGGTTGTGATTTGTATTCTTAGAATGGTTGTCACAGGTTGTGGTCAGAGCCGTATGTTTAATCACGATTCAGCACTTGCCCATGCTCAGCCCCTCACTTGATTACCTGCCAGCAACAGTGAGTCCAGATATGCTGCTGTAGCTCTGTGCCAGGCCAGAGAGGGGGTTTAGGTTTCTTCTTTGTCCAAAGCTTAGAGTGGGGTGTGTCCTTCTGATGTAAAGTGTCTCAACACAAGCCCAAAAAGAACAGGGTCTAATGACTATGCAATAAAACTTATAAGTAGGCGTAGTGTTGAACACCCATAATTCCAGCACTCAGGAGGCTGAGACAGGAGGATCACTGCAAGTCTTTAAGCGCCTGCCTTGTAATCATGCAGTTGTGAGTTTGATTCTTGGTACAAGAATCAAACTTTTATTTGGAGCTGGGACCTTGTATTTGACAAGAAGGAGCTTTGCCTTTGAGCTATATCCCCAGTCTAGATATTTTTTCTAACATATCAGATTTAAATTATAGCTTCCATTTATATTTTATGAAACTTTATATGATCGCTTAGGAACAATTTTATTGTAATCACTGTTTTTGGAGCCATTACGACATATTGTAAGTCAAAAACACATCTTTCCAGCTTTTTACTTCCAATTAGTTTTCAGTTCAGAACATCATGAATCTTTGAGATTTTTTTCCAAACAAAATGGCTGAGGATACCCAACAGAAAGCCTCTACTTGCTTTTAATCTTTAAAACTTAGTTACTTACTTTATCACTTTAAGTGATTTATGAAACATTAATTTTCAGAGGCAAAATTTAAGTTATGAAATTAGAATCATAAAATAAGTCTATATAAAATTTCTTTGCTATCATTAATTTTTATAATGATCAAAGTGAGTTTTATAGTTCTTTAAATTTTCACTGATCAAAATCATTTTAGGCTAGTACATTTCTATTCCAGCTTACTTAAAACAAAGTAATAAAGATATTGTTATCATAAAACTAAAATTAAAATTATATAGTAATTAAATGAAAAAGCAATTTTCAAATTTCATGAGAGTTAATTTTGAACCCCTCAAATTTGTTTTTTTTATTTGGGAATTAATAGCTGTCTCTTAATCTTCTTGATAAATCAACTTACTGGTTATGTCAATACCTCTGGTGCTTGGGAGATGTCTTTATGAGTAACCTTCAACATCATTTAGAGATTTATTGACATCTGATACCAGAATTATATTTTAATATTAGAATCAATGTCAGTTACTCTAGGTACTATTTAATATCTTTTTAAATTAAATAATTGTAATCTATTTTCAAACTCACTAAGGGTATACGTTATATCTTATGTCCCAATTTTTTAATACAATAGTGCAAGCTTCAGTAATATATGTTCCAATAATGTGTAATCATTGTGATTGACATTTACAAAAATGATCCTAGATCTAAGTTGTATGTACCCTATATTAACAGATGTTGAAAATATGCTAGTGTCTATATTAAATAGGAAAAAAACACTGACCATTAATTGTTGCAGTTGTATTACTCTAAATCTATTCACACCATAAAACAATGATAAGAATTTCAGCATGTATATAATTTTGAAAGGTAATAGTGAATAACAATGTTTGAGAAGTATATCTGTTACACTATTCTTTCTTCACTGTTTTTCAGTTAATTAATGTGTGAAGTGGACAAGACTAAATTTTTTGATACATACTATAAATAGAGCAACTAAGAAAAGAAAACTAGTGATCAATACATAGAATACATAGGGGGTCCAAAACATAAAATATTGATGCTAATACTCCATTTTTATAAATGGAGTGCACCTTGCAGTCTAATTTTATAAATTAGATACTCCATTTTTATAAATTCACAGTTAAATTTCTGTCGTTGTTCCTTTTTGCTAAATCTTAGGAATAATAAACTTTTCATAAAATTAGAAAAGGTGCTGACTTCCTCTTCAACTCACTATATCCATTCCATTTTACGTACATGCACCATTTACGATTTACTTGCAGTGACACTTTTACTTGTTCTAGGTGACAAGCTGAAAGCCAAGGAGCCCAGGATGCTTAACTATTCTGTCCTGAATGTGAGCATCTTCACAAAGGAACCTAGTTTTATACCCATTGCTATTTTACAAAGTCGTATTTTAATTTTACCTGTTTCATTTCAAGACAACCAGTAAAATAAAAAACACATCCCTGTGATTTTCTGACCTGAGAAATATACCTAAGATTAAACACTAAAAATAATCATTACAAAGGAAAATTTTTCATTTGCCCTAAAGCTAAAATTCCCCGACCCCAGGCCTAGGACCAGTACTGTCTATAGCCTGTGGTAACCAGGCTGCAGAGCGGGAGCTGAGTGAGGCAGAAAGCCTAAAAGCTTCTTCTGTGTTTGTATCACCCCCACCAATTACATTTCCACTAGACCTGTGTCAGAGCAGCAGTGTCCCTACTCCACCCTACATGGGACTGTCTAGTTACAGGAAAATGACGATGCTGTCTTAGAGTGAGACGTACAATTATTTCACTCTGTATTACAATGCAATAATAATTGAAATAAAGCTCCCAATAAATGTTATGTGCCTGCATCACACTAAAACTATCGCACCATCTTGTTCATGGCAAAATGTGCTTCCATGAAACGAGTTCTTAGATTCATAAAGGTTGGGGATCACTAGCCCGTTGTGTTGACTGAGGATAGTCTCAAAGATGTAAAGAACTGAGGATTTTTTTTAAACTTTCATCTATTAAAATCCAGGCACCAAAGATACAGTTTAGCTTCCATAGTTTAACTGTAATGTGTTTGTCTTAGAGTTGGGTGTGTACCTGTTTTGACACTGACTCTCACAGTGGGGTCAAATAACCGAAAGAATATCCTTTCAGAAATAGCGTAGACAATTTTCCTTCTGAGGGAAAAATAGTCAGTTTATATGTGAAAGCAAAAGGGTTTCTAATTCAATACTTGTAATCGGGGAAAACTTTTAAAATATAAAGGTGTCAAGAAAATACTATGAAGATCTTGGAAATGGGTAAAAATTTTGCTGAGAAGGAGACTGGGTGTAGGAATATGCAGACACAGAGTCAACAACACACAAACTATAGAGAAAATAGGAGGAAGCTGAGTGCCCAGGGACTGCATACATAAGCAACAGCAGTGTGCTAAGTGGCTGGAAAATTAGACTGCAAGGTGCACTGCATTTGAAAATAAAAAGTATTGATGATAATGCACACTAGGGAACATTGTGAAGTGACGTAACAGAATTTCACATTTGTGTAAACAAGATATTAGTAACATCTGGGTTATTTTCTTAACAATGAACAACTAGCCAAAAAAGTAGAAAATAGTAAATGACAAAGTTTGTTGTGGAACACAAAAATGGACACTTTATCAAGTATATCACTTTATCAATTCAATTGTGTAATAAAGAAACTGTGTAAGTTTTCTTATCGGGCATTAATTTAGGTTCGCATGTTTATTTGCAAACATTATCAGGAAAAGGGTGGAATAAATGCCAAAAAACCAGTTATAATATGTTGTTTCAAAGTCATTCACTGAAGTATTAATTTGGAAGTTTTGCGCATCATACTGTAATAGAAATATCCAACAATACTGACATGTACACACAGAAAGCAACAAAATTTACTTTAGTGATTTTAAAAAGATCCTTGGCTATATTGAAAAATTCTCTTTCTTAAGCATGAAACTCAATAAACAAAATAGGTGTGTGAAAATTTTAAAGCTAGCAGCATACATTTAAAAATATAGAAAATATATTTTCTATGTCTATGGTCTTTAATCTTTTGATATCAGAAAGTCAACTAAGGTAAGATTATATAATCTATATTTTATACCATACATAAAAATCCCCTAAGCATGTTTTAGTTTTAAATTGTCCATTAGTCAAAAATTAACCTAAAAAGACTTCCACTAAAGTTTTTGCTTTGTTTGTTTTGTTTTGATTTTTTGTTTTGTTTTTTGTACCAGGGATCAACGTCACAACCTCATGCTTGCCAGGCAGGCACTTATACCACTGAGCTAAATTCCTAGCCCTAACGTTTCTTAAACATTTCCATTTTCTAGAAGTCTATGCTACACATAGATTTTAAAAATAATATATGAAAAACCCTCCAGCAAGATTTTTATGGCTATTTCTGTTGCACTGAGATTTCAAGTGAACTACAGATTTGAATCATCAAGATTTTATCCTGCTGTGGAATGGTCAGCACTATGGAGTCTGCTGTTACATTTTTATGTAGCTTTATGACATTTACATAGGTACTTTCATTATCTGGCAATAATATTCAATTTGAAAAACTAGTCTCAATTATTTTTAGAGTGCTCAGTGTGCAGGGATGCATTCCGTATTTCGTATTGGGTTTTACAGAGGGCCTTGTAGTGACCAGACTGGTACGTTCCATTTTTCTCCTTTAGCAGTGGGGTTGCTGATCTCACAAATCATATTTCGGTTGGAAATGAAAGGTGCTCCGCTGCCAGCATTTTGTTAGAAATAATGACACACTTTACTACCTGTAAGTGCTGACTGAGTGCTTCTGCCTTTTCTTCCCAAGGTGACTGTAACACAGATTGATGAAAGATTCTGCAGGACGACAAAGGTTAAAGATGCAGACCCAGAGCTAGAAGCCCGCACTGACACTGATGGAGTGGATTGCAATGAGAATACCCACATTATTGTCCTACCCTCTGATAACCAATGTAATATGAAAACTGACTACAGAAGAAAGGAACAAATTAAATCCATTAATCAAGCATATCTCTGCTAAACAGTTGCTCTAAAGAGATGAACAAATGAAAAATTTACTGTTTGTTTTAATGCTTGCAACGATGGGGAAGAAAATTAATTATAAGGTACTGGTCACACTATTAGTTAAGTTTTTCTTGAAGAAACTATTTATTGCTTTGTCAGAGGACAAATGAACCTCATTAGGCAGATTAGTTTCAGTTGGTAGTTTTGCATTAGGACAAACTAATAATGCACACTTCAAAAGATACCCTGAGAAAATGATGAACACAGGAATCCATTTCTTATTTCTTAATTTATGAACTGTTAGCAAATGACCACTCTGTTTCCTGTCATGAAACCTGAAAGAAATCAAATACGGTTCCACCTTTCTTTCACCCAAGTGCCAGAAAGAGAACTGTTTCAGAGTGGGTTTTGTGAGTGCTGTGAGGATGAACTTATGAATGTGGTCTTAGTACTCAGTACCGGCATTTTATTCTTATGTTGAAGCGTGTCAAGCAGAGCTCCACGCCAAAAGCAATTTTTGATAAGCTCCTTTGAAATCCTTTTCTTTTCAAAATGTTTTAAGGGCCCTGGACAAATAGCAAGCTGACATCTAGTATTCTGAATTTGCTCTCCAATCTACACACTGCAAGTCAGGCAGAGGAAAATGCTGCTTTGCTATCAATTCCATCGAGCCAGTGGACTGAGCTCCTGCCTGAAACAGGGAGTGCAGTGCAGTTTCAACGTTCATTTAATCCCTGGCCTTTCTTTCCAGGCTGCTAACAAGGAGGCCAATTACTGCTCTGTGTGAGGGAGGTGGTTCCAGGACACAGATACCTGTCTTCCAAAACCTGGAGGGAAGCCAGGCTCATTCCATCACAGAATGTATAAATCAGCAGTAAAATAATAATGATCTTTGTGAAATCAACTGACCCGGCTCAATTCAGATTGCTGACCCAGAGAGGGCCACATATCCCATTCCCAAAACTGAGAGCCATTGAGGACACCCTCATCCAGTTTTGACTTGCTTTTGTTTACAGATGTCTTGTTCTTGTTTATGGAAACACAAGCCTTATTGACACTTACTTGTTTTGTTTGGTTTGCTATTTTAAACTCTGTAATTTAACATTAGCTTTAGGGGCCAGAGTAATTCACTGAATCAGATCTTATGATAATGGAGGGGGAGTGTTAATTTTTTTAAAATATAAAACCAAAAATTCTGCTTTAGACAGATTTCCTTAGGACCACAAAAAAGCAGTATTGTTTTGAACAGAAAAAATTGGGAATCTATAGCAGCAGTCTCTAGCAGCACCCCACCCCAATGGTGTTGAGTGGATGAGAGCTTGCAGAATTAGTTTAGTGTTTTCTTTTTCCAAAGGAAGCATGACACCCTGAGGGGAAAATACAAATTTCTTCAGTGGTGGAGGTTGAGGGAAGGTTCCCCTAAGAAAGAAAAACCAAATGTCTTACTTTGGGTTTCCTAAAAGTAAACTCCAGGAAGAGAATATGGGTATAATTAGCTTAGGTGGAAAGCAATGTCATAAGAACACAAGGGAAGTGAAGTAAAGTGGTGAGAAAGAGAACGGTAAAAACGAATCATAAAGGAGTCATAAATAGTAGCTGCACCCTTTAACAACTAAGGCTCAGTCACACTGTGCGCCTTCTGAGAGACACTCCGATAACACTCCAGAAACCTGCACTCAGGGACAAGAAACTCAGGGCTTATAACACTCTTAGTCCTCATTAAATGAGGGTTGTTCTCCGGGATATAATCTCTCAGCATCTCCAATCCTTTCTGTCCTTGTGCAATGGTGGGTTGGGAATATCACCGGAGCCAGGAATATTCCTAAGGAAAGCAAAGGCTTTAGGTGAAAGTCAGAAACATACAGCAACTGTCCACAAAGCAAAATACAGGAAGAACATTGACTGGTTTTTCTTCATTAGAAATAAAATTGAATAATTAAATGAAAAAATAGAAATGTAACAATTATTTTTCAAAATGACAGGAAGATATTCCAATGCAAACAGGAGATAAGTTTGAGAAGGAAAATTGTGTGTGATAATTGCTTTCTTTTTTTTTCATTCATAAAAATTTATTTTGAAAGTATGGCTATTTACAAATAAAATGGATAAAAAATAATTTGCTTACTTGACTTATTTCAAGAGTTGAATAGCTTCAGGGAGATTTTTCTTGTTTTATTTTTTTTAAAATTTTATATATTTGCAGTACATAATGATTATGATATAGGGGAAAGAAACTCTTAACCTGCTAAATGTCCGGTTCAAGTTTGTGTTCTCTAAAATCAAAGATTTAATCAATTTCACCTGAGCAATTAATCTTATTGGTTGGCCATAGTTCTGTCCCACCACATGTCTACCTTGCAATATCACATTTTTCCCCACCTTGGACTTGCCTCACCTTGGTAATTTGCTCTATAAAAATCCCTGGAAAAGACAAGGTCTTCAGCAACCTACTTGGGATCCCTTCTGTCTCTCTCTCAGACAGAAGCTTTCTTTCTCTTAATAAATATATTTTTTCTTAACTTCTGTTGTTCATACAATTCATTCTTCAATTTTAGAGAACATGAACTGGTACCATACATCTAGTACACTGGAATTAATTTTTTTTTCTCCTATCTCAATAAGCAATAATGGAAAAGTAAATAATTGGTCCTGAGGGCCAAAAAGTACACTTACAAATTTATTTTTCTAGGACGTTAAGAAAGTTTTCAGTGATTTTTCCCTTTAACTATAGTGTAGTTCTCAGAGTTTTTCTCCTAGCTTTACTTCTGATATCAATTCTTTGGAGCCGTGATAACAATGTGTTACACAAATACAGTAAAACAAGCGAACAAACAAAAAGCACGATGTGAAATGTTCTGGTACACCAACACAAGAACTATAATTTGTCTGGGTAGGAGTAGTGCTTAGATCTAAATGTCACCTCTTTCTGTCCATGGTGAGATATGAAGTGTGACTCTTGACCAATACAGGTTATCTCAGGTGGATTTTTTACCTCACTCTCCAGCAAAGATACAAACACTTAGCAGTTTTGTTTTTTAACTTTGCCGTTCAAGTAGTAAGAAGTTGAATTTGAAGGCCATTTAACAACCAAGGTATCACTGTATACCTTACTTTCCAAGTCTTGGAATTATTGATAATTTGTGGTCTAAAATTGTTGGTTGGGAAGTTGAGTTGTCTAGGATATTTAATATTATCTCTTAGCTCCGCCTACTAGATATCAGTAACTTTTACAGTTGAAACAAACAAAAAATATCTCCACACATTGTCAAATATCCCCAGAGTCAAAATTACCCCAGCTAAGAACCGGTGACTTGGAGAATGGAAAAAGTTGCAAACCAGAGAGTTTTGGCAAATAAAAAGTTTCTGGTGTCTGCATAAATTGAGTCCTCATGCTGATACACTTAAAATGCTTATGCTACTGTACGGATAAACTGACTTCCAAGTCAGTTTTTTTCCTAATATTCACACAGGAATATTATTTGGGTATTATTTGAATGACAAACTGTTAATGACTAAATGATAAAATACTATTCAAAAATAAAGATACTT
The DNA here is from genome assembly GCA_004027295.1 of Dolichotis patagonum. Lineage (NCBI taxonomy): Eukaryota > Metazoa > Chordata > Mammalia > Rodentia > Caviidae > Dolichotis > Dolichotis patagonum. Next base: position 12,056 of record PVJX010014484.1, on the reverse strand, counting down.
TAAGTAGCTACCTAGTTATCAAAATTAGTGAATATTCCAGAAATGCAAGAAAATACCCCAATTTTTAAAAATCCTAGAATATAACCAAAATATTATGCTAATTATTTAAAACTGTCAATTAAAAATAGTGAGCTTAGTGATATATTAAATATCTGTCTAGTACTATATGAAAGATTTTTTTAATAAATGTTTGTTATATGTAACAACATTTAATGCACTAATAAAGGGTAGACACTTTTTCTTCTTCAAAACCATAAATGCATGGCAAAAACTCCTTCAAATTTAATTAACATTTAAAAAAACCTCTACCATATACTATACAACTTTGTCAAGCTCTTAAAGATGTACAGTGGTCTATAAATGGATGACCAAGTAAATGAGAAATATGTAATTACAGAAAATTGTAAATAACTATAATTTTATTCAGTGTGGTGTCATAGTTTATACCTAGATGTCCCCATTAAGCTTCACGTGCTCATAGATGAGATTTTGGGAAGTAATTGAATCATGGGGCACGATGCTTATAAGTGGATGAATTCATAACTAACTGTGATATTAGGAACTGAAGCCTGGCTGGAAGAGGGGGGTCCCTGGAGATGTAGCCTGGAAGGTTCCACTTCCTTTCCTTCTCTTTTAGTCTCTCTGGACCCTGACTGTCATGCCATGACAATGCTCCTCTCCAATGCTCCTCTGCCATGCAGACCATCCTTGGAGACAACTATGGACTGAAAATCTACAAACTCTGACCCAAAACAAACTTTCCCATCTTCAAGCTGTGCCAAGTATTCTGTCTCATTGATCAGAAAGTATGTAAGACATGTGTAGTACCAAGTAATTTCTCCTAAACAATATTCTGTTACTGAGCAATCCTATATGATGTTTAGAAGTGACTGTGGAAATACATTGCAGTTAAATAATTTTGGAAAACACTCAGTGACATCAATATTATCATACAAAAAGGTATTTGGAAGCTTTTTCAGAAAGAACACCTACAAAAATTTGCCTTACCTTACATTTTGCAAACCAATTTGAATAGAGAACAACTTTTTCACTGCAAAACCAAATGTTGGTGGAGAACAGGAAAAATGTTGTAGGGAATTTAATTTCTATAAAAGTTGAAACAATCATAGAAGAAAAATGCAACTTGAAGTGAATATTGCATGAGAGGAAATGTTCCATAGAAGAACGTGAGTGGAGACCCTTGCAAGTATAAGACATGCCAACACTAACAATGCAGATCATATCAGGATGCAGCCTGACAGGTTTCAGTGCACGTGGGAAGTTGTTTCACAAACAATAACATCTCAACAATGTAATACAAGTACTTATAACATTTTAGGTTTAGGCTAACATATTTGTACTTTGTTCTGCAGGTCATAGAAAGATAGCAATTCTAAGTAAAATATCAGAGTAAAAGTTTAAAATAGAGGAGTAGAAAAATTCAATGTGAGAAACTAAAAAGGAAAAAATCTAGACAGTCCAAGAGAAAATAAAAAGTATCCCTGACCGATTTTGTGATAAATATGAGCAAGCTGATAGTTTCACCTAGAATCTCCAATCATTCCTTCATTTAGAGATAAAGATTGCAGTCAACCTAATGTTCAAGGTCCTTCACAGACTGTCTTTTTGCTTTTCAATAATTCCCCATTACTAGTTTTATTTTGTATTTCATTCTTAACACAACCTTCATGCCCACTTAACTGAATTATTTGATGTTGAATTATCTGACTCTAAAAATCAGAAAGGAAATTAAAAGACAGGAGTAGATGTGAAGGTAGTCCACAAAAAAAACCCTGTCATCTATGTAAAATGAATTGCTAAATAAAATGGCTCTATCAAAACAATATTGGCTCTTTAACATGTGTGAATATATTTATAGGAATAATATCCAATAACTGATTCAATGAAAAGACAAATTCAGATCCTGAATCTCTGATAATGCTTGTGAATGTCACTGATCATCTGAGAACTATTTGTGTGGTTTAAGAAAGGAACTAATTCACACTGTAGTTTCTTTGAGTCATAAGGGAAATCACAATAGAATTTACATCAAGGATGTTTGTAGGGGTTAAAGAAATAATTTATGTAACATGCCTGATACATGGTTTGTCATAATGTGTGCATTCAGTAATGTGGAATCATATTAATTAGCAAATAACTGTTACCTGGGCATCATTTTTCAGATCTTGAAAATGAGGTTATTAATACATTGAGCTCCTTTCAGAAGTGTTTTGTGAATCTCAGAGGGTCTGCTGTATGTGAAAGTTCAGAGTCTTTCTAAGATGCTTAGTGGAGAGTATCAGGAACATCACTAGAAAGCTTTCTACTTCAATCTAAGTAATTCCATGAGTCAAACTTCTTTTCCATTTCAATTAGTTATTGTTTGGCATGAACATTAGATTTCTAGCTATAAGCTTTCCTAAAAGTTGTTGAGCTAAATCAGAGTTGAACGCAATGCTGAAGGAATTAGGGCCCCTCTGTAGGCTTCATTCAGCATAAACCAGGAGTTGAACTGAGCAAGACTCTGGCCACATTTTCCATCGCATCTCTGCTTCCCACTGTAGCTCACCTTCATTCATTCTGACTTTTCCACAGAGACGTGAATATCGGTGACCCGGAAACTATTTTCTTCAGCTCCAGGACTTATAGAAAGTGGGGTTCTCTGTCAACTATATTAGAAATTTCTAGATGAAGGAGTTTACTGTTTTTGGTCACTTTCTTGTTTGATACCAATCTATTCATTCAGCAATGCTGACACGAGACTCTATTATGATCCAGGTCATGTTATAGTAGGAGAAAATAAAACTAAATTAAGTAGAAATACAGTGTAAAAACTTAGTACAGAATGGTATTATACAAACAGACAGAAAAAAACAAGAAGCTTTTAGATAGCCAGGAGAATGGGAGTACAATAAAGGGATTTACTGAAAGAGTCAGAATTGTAAAGTTTGAGTCAGGATGAGGTAGTTCTCTCAAAGCAATAGAGTGTGATTTCTATCCCATTTGTTCTTTTCAAAAACATAACATGTTAGTCACTTTCTCTTGCTGGGACTCACTATTTAACAACAATAAATTCCAAGAGGAGAGGTCAATTTTGGCTCACATTTCAGCGCATGGTCAGCTGGCTCCCAAGAAGACACAGCACAGTAATGGGGCAGAGAATTGAAAAGCTGCTCACACCTAAATCATGTGACCAGGAAGCACAGAGTGAGAGGACAGCCATGGATGGAGATACACTCTTCAGTGTCACACACCCAGTGACCGCCTCTTCTGACTGGGCTCTACCCTCTACCATCTCATTAGCTGTAACACTGTAATAATACATCGCCTTTCAAAAGCACTGCCTATGAGAACCTGTGTCTCTTGGAGGCATATAGTTATAAACCACAACTCGTGACATCAAGTAAACAGTACAAAAATGTCTCCTATGTTCATTTGCACTGAATGATATTAAGCTTTGGACAACAAGTGATAAAAATCATTATTTTGTAAGTATTCACTTACCCTGCATAACTGCAGATTGATCTCCAGAAGATGCGGCATTTGCTCATTCATCAGCTTACACAACAGTGGTCACTGCTCTAAAGCTCTTGCTCAAGAAGTAATAAAATTGTTAGCTGGCAATACTGGCATATCACTAAACATTGTAGGAATAGTTTATTTTCTTGTTTTGTTTGTTTGTTTTTGGTACCAGGGAGCAAACTCATGACCTCAGGCTTGCCAGGCAGGTGCTGTGCCACTGAGCTACATCCTCAGCCCTGTAAAAATAAAAGGTTATTTTCATAAAAATTGTTTTATAATGTTTCTCTTTGAATATATTACACAACTGAAATATAAAAAATAGAGCCTTGAAATAGCGAAAGAGTAAAATAAAAGGCCAAGTCATATTCAAAATTAGTTAGTAGTATTACCAATTAATTTGTGCATATTATTAAAATTACTAATAAATTAACTTGACACTTATTTTTAGATTTTTTTTTCATTGATGGGTTGGTAAAAGTCTCAAGATAAGGGAAACAGTATAAAAAGTAATTCCTTATCTTCACTGGTTTTAATATTTATACAGCCATACTCTTAATTTTTGCATATTATATTTATATTTCTCGTCATAGTTTTGCCTCTCTCACTGGCCTAGATGATCACTATGGATAGTTATAACTATAATGTGTTTTTTTCATTAATATAGAAAGTAATTCTTTAGATGCATTATGATTTAATTGATATTTACTTAAGTTATGAAGTAGCCCATTTCAACAGTATCTCGTATAATGAATGAGTGTAGAGAAGTCACCTATTTCTTTACCAGCTGCACACTGATTGAAATAAAATTGAATCATGTGAACATAAATGAGGTAATTCATTTACATAGCTCAGTGTCTACTGCAGAAATGTAATCATAAAAGGGCAGAGTGGAAATTTTTCCATGTTTAAATAGGAGACCAAAGCAGCAAAGAAATGTCCTCAATTCCCCTTGCTACATATGAGTCTTTCATAAGATATTTTCTGTCTTCGGTGGTTTCAGATAAAGTATTTTCACTTTAAGGAAACAGACTGGATGGTTCCAGCTGACGATTGCTTATTTTGTTCTTGAGCATAATGTCAGAAAGTGTTGGAAAATCCCTTCCCTTCATCAACAGTGCAGGTACAGCAAGTACAGGTTGACCAAGCAAACTCAGCTCAACCTTTCCAGCAATTTAATTGGATGCCATTAGGTACCATCTCCCTGGACCATTTCCCATAAGAAAAGGATTCTTTTTCTGTGACCTCCAATGCAGTGAAAACTATTGGTCTCAATTTCATCTTTTCCAGAAAAACAGATTCAAAGAGAAATTACAAAAGAAATGTAATAGCATTTTTATTCTTTGTTGCTGGAGGGGTTTACAATGTGACTGCTTTAAAGCTTACTTTTTTGCGAAAGCCAATTTTCTTCAAGAGGCCGTTGGCACTCAAATCAGCACCACAATAAACTTACCAGAATCAGACTATGTTGAATGATGAAAAAAAAATCACTGCAATTTTATAAAGCAGAATGGCTTGCTCTGAGATATTATTTATTTTACCATACATGTTAGTATTGAGGTGAAATGAGAGTTTCTCATTTAAATTCAACATTTAATCCACAACTTGATAACTGAAAAGCCAGACACTCCTTTATATTTTCAGAATAAGCAGTATAATGTGGTTTGACAATTGAGAAACCCAAAACTCACATCTTGAATTCAGACCTCAGTTCTGATACTTATTCGCTGTGGAGAAGTATGAAACTTCTTTTTGTCTTATTCTTTTATTATCAAATAGTGACAGTATTGTGTGGTTATATACATATGCATTGATTATAACATAGGCCATGTGTGTCTATGCACAATGTGCCATTATGTTTAAACCAATTATATATTAGATAAGAAGTTAAAATGCACACTAAATCTGTTCGCAGAACTATAGGATCCATTGTACTTTGACTCTGACAGATCTTAGGCCAACAAAAATGATCCATTTAAACCTCATTCTCTGTATAGCTCTATTGTAAGAAGAGAGATGCTATGGTTTGTGTCTGCATATCTCCTCAAAGCCTTATGATCATGGAGGCATTTTTCTGAGGTGAGTTTCTAGAGTTTGTGATGGATTTATTGCCCAATGCTGGGATTATGGACATGAGTGCTACACTCACCCTGAGGTAAGTAACCTACGTACAAATAAGGGACAGAAAGAGTCTTCTCTTTGTTCTCCACCCTATTTGTTCTTGTTGCTTTTGCTGTCTTCTGGCCACCATGAACTGTTACCCTGTGCAGTGTGCCAGTGTGCCTTGGATTCTGAAGATTATGACTGAAACCACCACAAAATGTGAGCTAAATAAACCTTTCCTTCCTTAATTGTGGATGTCAAGTACCTTGTCTCAGCAACAAAAATATCCAGGACAAGTGCTAATAATGGTTCACATCTTCGGGTGTCCATACCAACTCAAAGTCTACAAAACAGAGCTTCATGTTCATGAACTAGTTTCTCCTCTGCCCTTAGTAGCTGCTTACTGGGTTTTAATGAAGATTTGATTCATGCTTTATGCTGCTTCAAATTCAGAATAATGACTATATTTTCTTCTTAATTTGTTCTTACTTTGTTGCTGGATTGTGTGCATTTCTGACTCCTAATCTTAATTCTGCTCCCATATTTTGATCCTAAAATGATGTCATTTTGCCAGTTCTTGGATAATCACTGAAATGATGCATCTTGGTTCATTGCACGTATCCAAATACACATTCGCAGCAAAGATGTATCACAGAGCTCCACTTGTGTGAGAGATTAGCTATCCAAGCCCTCTAATTCTTCTTCTCTATTGTTCAATTTATTATTTTTGTGATATTAATAAATGGTTATATTTTAATTTAATGACCCAATTATGCAATTCTCTTAACCTTTTATTTTATAAGACATAGTTACCCTACATTAGTTTCATTCTATCCTCTTCTAAATTGACCTTTTAGAATACCCTTGCCATTTATTTATTTTTCTTTATTCTTTATGCCAAAATGAAATCTGGCTCTAAATTCAAAATACTGAGAAAAATTGGCCCATTCCTTTAGAAATGCATGACATTTCATTCTAACTGAATGATTAAAATGCAAATACTTTAAGCCCTAGAATACTACACTGAGGACTGCCGCAAATCTTTTTGATTTTCCAGCTATAATACTATATTCACACAAAATACTTGCTTCACATTTTGATATCTTCCATTGAAGGTAAACTGTTTGTCGTTATGAAATTTCATTCTTCTGATCTAGCGGTAACTTATAAATGTGTGTATATAAGTAAGACTCTGTCTTCTAGTTGAGCCCTGTTGCTAAGTACCGTTTTTTTTCTGGAAGGTCAATAAGATCTTCTGGGTTATGACAATTGTAGCTCTCCAACTGCAATATACCGTGTTGAGTTCTGGCCAGCAGAACTTTCTGGTTCTGCTTTTTAACATTTCACCTCACACAGATTGAAAATTTGATAAAAGCCTAGAGGGAAAGAATGACTAGGCATACATTTACTATTAGCCCCATGTGAGAATAAAAATGCTTCTTTTTCTTCCCCTAAATGGTTTCTTACTACTGAGCAATGTTTTTGACAGGGACCCTTATAGAGTTTTCATGCTCAAATAGTCTTAAAATGGTAATGTCTTGCGTGCAAAAAGCAGCTTTATAATCCAAGGTGAATTCATCATTTCCTTAATGATTTCTTATCTAGCTTATACAGATCTCAGTTTTTCCTTAAGCCCTATAAAGTTCTAGGCTATTTCACTTACACATCTCAGGTTAGAAGAGTAGCTGTATAGTCAAGGCCTGCAAGTTTTCAGTCTTTTCAAATTAGCAATCCTTGCTGTTTATAAAAGATCCAGTGTTTTGACTCTGGACTCAGCAGGAGCCTGTGGCCCATCCATGCTCATACGTGCAAAGCACACTTGGAGCTACTGGTGTCTAGAGTGCTCATTATAGCTGCCAATTGCCATTGTACATACTGCTTCCACTGCTCTTGGATGCTTTAGAAAACACCTGCTTTAGAATTTAACTGGGTTTTTTCTAGTTATTGTCACACGAATTTTTACTGTCAAGGTCAACTATATCTAAATCAAAAGTAAGAATTTTATTTTGGTTTGAACATCACATTTGTCACTCTTAGTTTTTAGTTTTCTTCATTGTTCTGTGAAACTTCTCCTTAAAACAAACTTCAAGACCTTAAAAATACAAAATAAAATTCTTTCTTGTAAGGCTCACTTCCAGTTTTCCTGCCTTACAAAAACAATTGGCTATGCCATGAAGTATCTCGCCTCTTCACATTTCCACTCCTCCTACCTACACCACCACTCTGAAGACCGGTCCTCTAACACGTGAGCCCTTGAAGACAGAGGACACCAGGCCTAGAAGTGCCCTGTTCCTTGCTGGTAAATCAAGAAAATATGTTTCATCACATCACAGAGCAAAGGGAAGCAAAAGCATTACTTACCGGAGATCCAAGTGTTAGTAATACTTGTAATAATTATAAATATGCCTGTCATTCAAAGCATACCCAGGGTAAATTGAATACAATAAAATAGCACTTTTAATTTTTGAAAACATTATTGAGATTTAAAAATTGGCATATTTTACTGTAGCACACTTCTCTAGGTGGCCTTGGATCAACCATTCTTTTCTATTCACTTGTAGCTTTCAAGAACAGCTTTAGGATTGGCTGAAAATTCGGCAGCTTAATTTAAGGAGGATGACTCAAAAAAGTATCGCTTCTGTTCCTGTCTCCTGAAATAAGATATACTGCAACATTCAGTGAATTATTTTCCCCATGGTGTGTAAAACCCAAGCCATCCTTCTTTCCAGGGACTTTTAACTACAGTTTGACATGACTGTGTCCTTTTTGGGCAGGTTTCTAATCCTTAAATAACAAGTTCACCATGAATCTTAGATTTCTGCTGCACAATCTTGCCTGTGTATGCTAACACTAATCATCAAAATTACTAGCAGTTTTGAAACTTCAAAGTCCTTTCTAAGGACAAGCCTTCTTGTAAATTTCTACATTCTTTTTTCTATAATGGTTGTACTAATTTACATTCTCACTAAGAGTACATAAATTTACCCTTTTCTCCACACTCATCAGCCATCCTAAGAAGAGTTAAGGGACGCATTATAGATTTCATTCACATTTCTCTGATAATTAGTGGTATCAAGTAACTTTTATGTACCAATTGGTATTTGTTATATTTACTGTGGGAAAAATATCTATAAAAATCATTTGCATTATGACTTAACTGAGGATTTTTTTCAGTCATTAAACTGTAGGAGTAATATCACTTTTGGATATTAATGTGAAGATAATGGCTTGAAAATATTTTCTGTCATTTTGAAGTGTGGCTTTTTCATTTTGTTGTTGCTTTCACTATACAGAGGACTTGAAGTTTGATGTAGCTCAATTTGTTTATTTTACTTTTGATGACCTTGTTTTTGACTTCATATGAGAAAAAAAAAAGAATTACTGACACTGTAGTATCTTATGAATCTTAGGATTTTTTCCCACTTTTACAAGAAAAATGTCTTTGGAAATTTGATGGTAAGTACATACAATTTTTGATATTTTTTATCTCAGTACATTTTAATAATACTATTTTTGTAATTTGTGAACACAAATTATTACTCCATTTTGTGTTTTTTAGTTTATTTCATCAATATTTCACAGATTTCAGCATATAAACATTTTGCTACACTGGCTAAAATTTTCCCAACTATTTTTAATGGCATGCTAAGTAAAATAATTTTATCCATTTTTCAGCTGGTTCATTAATCTCATATAAATATTAAACTAATATTTGTATGTTGATTTCATATTCTGAAATTTTATCAAATGTGTTTACTAGTTTAACCATTTTGAGGATCATGTTGTGTACAAAAGACAGTTTCACTTCTTTCCTTATTTGACTTTTTTTCATGACCAGTTGATCCAGCTAGGAAGCACTAGGAGGATGCACATAATTGATGAAAGTAGGCATCCATCTGTTGTTTCAAATACTAGATGAGATGTGTAAATGAAACTGAAAGTGCATTCAGTGAAGACTCCTGGAATTCAGAGATCATGGGAATGCAGAATGTGTGCCAACAAAGGTTGCAAGCAGTTAGTGGAGCCAGCTCAAGAGAGAGGCAGAATAGATTGCAAACCAGTAAGGTCATAGAGTAAGGTTTTCCAAGGCCTCTGCCATTCACATCTTAATACCGTATTCCCTACATGCCATACATGGATCTATATGGCTTAATATACAACGTGCTGGGCTTTATACTTGCTTTGGTCCTATTCTTTTTTTCTCCCCTTATTTCTCACTATTGGAATGAGACTGTTTGCTTTTGTTATTCTATTTTGGGGTTAAATAACTACTGTTTATAGGGACTCACACCTAAGAGTTTATGTTTATTCTCAGAGGAGACTTTAGCTTGGAACTTTGAGCAATACCAGAACTCTTTAATCTTTGGGAATAGATTTTTGTGTTTTGTAACAAAAGAAAAAGATGCATTATGTTAGGTGGAATTATAGTCTTCTCAGTGTCTTCATTTGGAGACTATAATTTAATGAGATCTGAATGGGAGCCCAGTTAACAAGGAATGAATTGTGAATAGCAATTTTGATTTTCAACTTAATTGAATTAAGAGACACCTCACAGATAAATAAAGCATACTTCTGGGTGTGGGTGGTTGGGTCTTGGGGATCTGACCTGGAATCTATATATGGTTCCCAGTTCTCTCCTCTCTGGAATTATTCTGCTCTGCTTCCTGGCTGCAATGAATTACACAGTGTGATCTGTCATGCCTTTCTCTCATGGTGTTCATGTTTTGGAGGTAGTCAGTCATGGACCAAAACCTTGGAAACCATGAGCCAAGTGACTATCTCCTTTAAGTTGTGTTAGATATTTTTTCAGAGTGACTGGAAAGCTAAGAAATACGCACACATTGAACCATCTTTGGGTCATATGAATAAATCTCTCTTGATCATGGCTAATCTTTTAAGAGAAGAAATGCTGGGCATGGTGATAAATGCCTGTAATTCCAGCACTATGTGGACCTGGGGCAGACAGATCACAAGTTTCTCTCCAGCATAGCCCTGTTCAAAAAAATCAAAGAGAGAGAGAGAGAGAGAGTGAGGGAGCAGAAAGAACAAAAGGCAGACAGAAAATATTGCACCCTCTAGATATATCTTGCACTCCATACAAGCCATGAACAGTCACAAATTTTATCTCTTTCTCTATAATTTTTCATAGGACTTCAAGAATTTAATATGCATATTTGATCACATATCAATTTCATTGATAATGTGTGTTCCATCTAGTTTTTAAAGAAGCAATGACATTTGTCCATATTAAAAATTATCTTGAGAGGAGAGAAATTAATACACATAATTTTTGTAGTCCCTTGAGACCATTTCAATTTATTAGTTTATTACATATGGTAACAAGAAAAATTAGGGAAATTATAGCTGCCAATTCCTTCTAGAAGTATAGGTCAGATATATATTCTGCCTGTTTGTGTCACACAGATATTTGTATATGTTTATAAAGAAGCAAAGTGATTTTTTAAGATACTCTATTGTACTTGTTGCTGTATTCTAGTATACTTATTTTTATTTTTAGGAACAAATGTTCCGAAGTTATTCTCTAATGCTAAAAGAAAGATTTTTCAGACCCTTCTCTAACTGGCTTTGATCTCTTTTTTTACAACACTGAATCTTGTTTTCAAAAACAATGGATGTTTTACTTTGGTGTTCTTTGTGACTTGAAGGTACCACAGGAATTCATGTGGTCACATTTTCTCTAACTGCTTCTATCACAAATCTCTCTTTTCTATGTTAACTTTCCATTTTACAATTTTCTTTTTTTAGTGGAAGTATCCTGCTAAAATAACTTGTATTCTAATCTATGAAGAGTGAATATTTGATATTTATAAACCCCACACTCATTTCCTTTCATGATGTGACTAAACCTGTATTTTCTCCTGGGAATCATGGATTCCCAGTTCTTGTTTCCTGTCACTTAAATGGAGCTGTCCACTATTGACGTAATGAAAGAACGCCACTGAGATTTGTCCTTTCTAGCAACCATCTGCCATTCTTATGACCTACAGTTCAATAATAACCACGTGATTAAGCTCAGGCAAAACAGATAATTGTGGGAATTTTTCTGGGAAAAATTGAAAGAAAAGATTTTTTTTCACACTGCTTGAGGGCTACATGCCTTGATGCCTAAAGATACAAATGTTTCAGTGTAGAAACAGTGTAGAAGACTAAATAGAAAATGCTTGACACTTAAAAATTATTCAGCAGCTCTCGGCTCCAAACTCTCACCACACTTTGTTTATACTCTGTGTTTCTCTAAGACAAACCATGCAATATTTAAGGTTGTGTTTCTGATTTATTTCACTTAGCGTTATGGTCTCAAGGTGTGTCCATTTTCTTACAAATCCTCAAGATTACATTTCTTTAGGGCAGAGGAGTACCCCATTGTGTGTAAATATCACATTTCTTTTTTTTATTTATTTTTATTTTTTTTT